>CACVCL010032025.1:0-22053 GCA_902729485.2 Mus minutoides | reverse complement strand
AGGAAAGTGAGCTGAGAACCAGAACTGATCTCTGTGTTTCTCCGACCGCTCACGGAATGTGAGCAGCTGCCTCTCACACCTGCTGCTATGTCTTCCCTGCCATGATGGACTGTATCCTTAAACTGTTACCTCACTCAGGCAGCAATAATACCCAGAGTGTGGCGTCCGGGGGGCCAAGGCCAAAGCAGAAGAACACACCCCTACTCAATGCTACAGAGATCAGAGGTGGTGAAGACCAAAGAATGCTCTTCAATCTTCTACTGAATACATGGGTACTTGAGTGTGTACATGTGTGTGTGTGTGTGTGTGTGTGTGTGTGTGTGTGTGTGTGTGTGTGTGTGTGTATGTGGTGTGTGTGTGTGTGTGTGTGTGTGTGTGTGTGTGTGTGTTGGTGTGGGAAACAGGAATAGAAGCCTGGCAAGTGCATGCTATTTGTGAAAGCTGGACAACAGACTCCTGTGAGTTTATGTATGTTTCACTTTTATGTGACTCTGAAAGACTCCATAATAATCAAAAGTATAACTATGGGACAAGAAAAGGCTCATACAATATTCAAAGGGATGAATGTTCCTTTTGACAATCAAGCCAAGTCCTGAAGAAAAAAATGTTACTTTATAACTGAGAAAAGAAGAAAAAAAAACCTAGATGCATAAAGAACTAGAAAAGCCAGCCACAAAAGCACATTTAAAGCTAGAAAGGAGATAGAATGCATAAACTGGCTGGTATTATTTTCAATAGATGACTATTTTACTTGAGAGAAGTCATAGGGGCCATCAAGATGGCTCAGAGGATAAAGGTGCTTGCCACCACGCCTGACAACCTGCGTCCAATCCCCAGGATCCACATGACAAAAAGAGAGATCCAACTACCTGTGCACTGTGAAATGTGCTCATGTGTGCCAATGTGTGTGTGTGTGTGTGTGTGTGTGTGTGTGTGTGTGTGTGCATGCAGAGTAAATAAATGTGATTTAAAATTTTAATATAGCCTATATTTCAGAAAAGCAAAGCTTCTCTCTCCTAATCAACCAACAAGTATCCTGGTAGGATGACACATTTTATGCTTAACTCAGCCTTGGTCAAAATCATTACAGGGTATGTCTAAGAAAATATTTCTGGGAGAGAAAAGCATTTGAATCAATGGACTCGGTAGACGGCCCTGCCCTGCCTTAGATGCATAGGCACCTTCAAATCCTTCCAGGCTAGTGTTGGCAGCTTGACAAAATCTAGAATCACTAGGGTCTTGCTCTGGGCATACCTATGGGTGGCTATCTTAATGAGATTAACTAGGTAGGAAGGCCTGCCTACTGTGGGTGGCACCATTCTCTTTTAAGTTGCTTTTATCAAAGTATCTTATCGTATCATTGGAAAAGGAAACTAAGACATGGGTGGGGGCTGAGTATAACAGAGCAGCAGGAGCTCAATGCACCTTGGGTCTGACCAAATATTTCAGCTAAGACACCAATTTTTTCCCACCCTCTTCACTCCTGGTTCTCAGGCCTTTGGATACACAATAGACACTTTGCCACTGACTTCCTGGCACTTAGGTCTTTGAACCACTCCACCAGCTTCTTCAGGTCTCTTCATTATAGATAATAGTTTATAAGATTTATCTCAGCTCTCATATACCCTGACCCAACTATTCCACTAGATCTCTTCATACACTGTGGTAGCTTGAATAAGAAATATCTCCCAAAGACTCTCAGATTTGAACACATGGTTCCCAGTTGGAGTTTCTGGTCTAGGTTGTTATGCAACCTTTAGCAGCTAGATGAAGTGTGTGCTTAGGGATGGACTCTGAGATCTCTGTAGACTTGTCTCACTTCCTGTTCTCCCTTTCTACTTCCTGTGTGCAGCAGATATATGACCAGCTAGCTTCCTGATGCTGCTCCTCCTCCATGACTTCCCCACCATAATAAACTCTATCCCTCTGGAGCTCTAAGCCAAAATAAACTATTTTCTCTCCCTACGGTGCTTTTGATAGTGGTATTTTAACACATCAATGGAGAGGTAACTAATACAATACACGCTGCATAATTTCATATGAATATTTGTTTCTCTTTCTCCAATTAGTACAGATGTCTTATTGCTGGTTGCTGTCCTACCATACCACTGACCAAAGAATCAACAACAGATTTCTTTCCCCCCTCACAATTCTAGAAGCTGAAAGACCAAGATCAAGGCTGGTGGATTCTCTAGGGAAGACCTGCTTCCTGGTTTGCAGGTGGCCGGCTTGTTCCCTCACACAAAGGAGAGCAGAAAGCAATAATCTCTTGTGTGTCTTTTTACAAGGCCGTCATATTAGTTTCCTTTATATTACTGGGATTCAATATCACAACAAAGCCAACTTAAGGAAGAAAAGGCCTATGTTAGCTTACAGTTCCAAACCAGTACAGTCCATCATAGTAGTGAAGGCATGGCTACAGGAGTGTAGGGCTTGCCTGACAGTCAGGAAACAGAGAGGGAAAAGGCAGGAAGTGGGGCCAGACTATAAAACCACAAAGCCTGCTCCCAAAGACGTACTCCCTCCAGCAAAGTTCCACCTCCTAAAGGTTCCATAACCTTCCCAAACAGCGCCAACATCTGGCAACCAAGTGTTTAATCCCATGGGCATATGTGGGACATTTCTCATTCAAACCACAGCAGGCATTAATTCCATTCCTAAGGGCCCACCAACATCACTCTGTCAGCTTCCCTACCCTTCGGCAACATCCTACTGTGTGCTTAGGCTTCAACATATAAATTCTGGAAGATACAAAGATGTGGACCACATATACCAGGGATGCTCTGTGGGTTCTGGTGTCAATGAGAAAGAGCATCATCCCCAGTCCCTTCACTATTCTGAGTGTCATTTCTTCCCTTCTCAGAAATAACCCAAGGTTGTTTCTCATACTTATAACTTTACCTTATTTTTAAGCATTTAAAAATTAATACAATTGACCAACTAAAAGTAGGATGACCAGAATAAAATACAGACTCACTTACCCTGGGAGGTGCCTCAGAACTCTGCTCTTATTGACCATGGGTTCATTCCAATGGTGAGTCTAGGAGGAAAAAAAGACTAGTTTATTAGTCTCTTTGAAAATTCTACCTCAGTAATTCTCAAAATGCCCCATTGCCATCCATTCAGAAGGAAAACATGTGAATGATTAATAAATATGAGAAAATATTTCCTCACTCAACTAATCAAGAAAATGCAAATAAAGCAGCAATGTATTGTTTTTCACCTATCAACTTTGCAAAGGAGTTTCCAATGCCAGTATTGATTCTGGCCTTAATGCCAGCCAAGGTGACAGACACATAGTTGTACCATGGTGCTCAGGGGATCACAGACTGAAAAAAAAAGTTTTGTCAAAATAGAGCAGGAATGTTAAAATAATACCCTTGTACCCTTGTACTCTATAGTTTTTTCATGAGAAATCTATGTTTGGCATGGAAGAATAGGTCTATAATTACCCTGTGTGTTAGCCAGGATTCTTTGGAGAAACAGAAGCAACAGAAACTATACATTGAAAGAGAATTCATTAGATTGGCTTGCATGATACCAACTGCTAGCTGTCTTCACACTACAAACACCAAGACCCAAATAAGCGCAGGTCATGAGGCCTGGAGATATCACTTATCTTTGATACATCTCAGAAGGCTAAAGGATCTGGGTTCTGGTATCAATGAGAAAGGCTGTAGCAGCAAGATGCTAGCAGGGTAGATGAACCTGACAACATGACGCGAAGGCAAGCAGACAGAAAACAGAAGCATTTCTTTCTCTGACTTCCTTTTATCTGGGCTACCACTTGGAAGTGCTGTGCACATTTAGGATGGGTCTTTCTACTCATACATCTACAACTAAACTGACTGAGGAGATATCTCACAGGTGTGTCCCGAAGCCTGCCCATTGAGCTGACAGCCAAAATTAACCATGTTACTGTGGTACTTGAGAATGAAATGGGAAGATCTTGAGTATGGGGCTAACCTGGGCTACAGAGGATACTCATGCTAAGAAGGAAGGAAGGAAGGAAGGAAGGAAGGAAGGAAGGAAGGAAGGAAGGAAGGAAGGGAGGGAGGGAGGGAGGGAAATGGGAGAAGGGAGAGAGGAAGGAAGGGAAAAAGAAAAGAATATGACCAAAGACACATATGCAAAAATATTGAAGTATAGAGGAGAGCAAAAACTGCCCACCTCCTATACAACAGTCCACGACCTTTAGGCACTGATCAGGAGAAGTTTGGAAGCAGTGGGCCCAGAATATGGCCAAGTAGTTAGAACCCTGAATCACCCAATTCTGCCTTTCTCTTTCTTCCATGTTGAGTTCTACTCTCAAGTAACATTTTTTTACATTGTCAATCTCTCCAGGCTTGACTGTAAGATCTGTGAAGAGACTTGGAGAGATGGCTCAGTGGTAAAAAATACTTGCTGTTCTTCCAGAAGACCCAAGTCTGGTTCCAGGACTCAAAGCAAGCAGCTCATTACTCCCTGTAACTCTACTGCTAGGGAACCTGATGCCCTCTTCTTGCCACCTTGGGCACTGCACCATGTGGTGTGCACATAAATACAGAGAGAGACAGAGACAGAGAGAGACAGAGAGACTGACAGACTGACCAACCTCTAAAGAGATCTGGGTAAAGCCTATCTATGGGGCAACTTTCTCTCAAGATCTCAACCCTAACTAGAGTGCTTGGCCTCGGGTACCATGTCTTGTGAATTTAAGTATGTTTTCTGACATGCTTGAGCTCCATCCATTCATTCCCTCTCTCTACCATAGCACAGTTTATCACGTGCTTCATTTACAGGCATGAGTCATCTACATGTCCTTTGTTGTGGTAGTAGTGTGACAAACCTGCATGCTTATTTCAGTTTCATTCTGTTGCTAACACACGCTGACCAAAAACAACTTGGGAGAGGAAAGGGTTAATTTGGCTTACCCTTTCAGGTCACAGTTCATTTCTGAGGGAAATCAGAGCAGGAACCTGGAGGCAGGAACCATAAAGCCACAGTGCTTGCTAGATCACTTCCTGGTTTGCTCACTCTATTGTGCCTTCCTGGCATCCTTACTCAGCCCAGGACTACATGTCTAGGAAATGGTACCATCTACAGTGAACTGGGTCCTTTGGACAATCACCTGTATTAATCAGGGTTCTCTAAAATCATAGAACTTATAGAATGTCTCTATATACCAGGGAACTTACTGTACTGACTTACAGTCTGCAGTCCAACTAACCCAGCAATGGGCAGCTGTGAACAGGAATTCCAAGAATCTAGTAGTTGCTCAGTCCCGTGAGGCTAGCTGTTTCACCTAGTCTTCTGTATAAGCTGGAATCCTGAAGAAGTAGGTTCCAACAGATGTGCTGGCAAGTAAGTGAAAGCAGGAGGAGAAGAGTAAGCCTTCCTTCTTCCATTGTCCTTATAAGTCTCCAACAGAAGGTATGGCCCAGATTTTTAAAAAGTGTGTATCACCACACCTGGATTTGGAACTTTCTCTATCCCAGGCTAGCCTTGAACTCAGAGATCTGCTCGGCTAAGTCTCCTGGGATGAGAGTGTGTACTAGCTTGCCTGGGCCTAAGCATTTCATGGCCACTATGCCTCAAGATCTGGATCAAAAGCATGTGTTATACCATGTCAATATCCAGCTCAGAAGTCTGTCTTTCAGTCTCAAGATCTGTATCACAGGTGTGCCCTCCATTTCCAGACTGTAGTTCATTCCAGATGTAGTCAAGTTGACAACCAGGAATAACCATCACATCACCCTTCCCCAGAAATACCCACAGAACAGTCTGATCTAGGAAATTCCTCAACTTCCCTGTCAGGTGGCATCTAGGCTGGCTCAAGTTGCCAATGTACACTAACTAGGACACATAGGTGTGTGCACTTCCTAGAGTCCGCTGCTAAACATTTATGAGCACTTCACTGTCTTAAATATTTCTTTGAGTTACCAAAAATAAGTATGATTTGCAAATGTAGTCACAGCTGAAGAAACCAAGCAGCTCTGGGAAGGGGTCACTAGAGCGAAAATGAGAAGGTAGACAGAAAAGGTCCCTTTTTCTAAGTAGGGCAAAAAGGAAGTAAGCCCATCTGTTCTCTGTCTGCGCCTGGTGTGGTCGGAACCCGTGGGAGGCTGCTTCCTCATCTGGAAGGCTCCACCACACAGAGACAGCAAGGAATCCGAGAGTAAAACGTTCAAAAGACCATCTCTACACTTAGCTTTCCTGGTGATTTTAAATTGCCTAGACCCCCAGAGGCCACACAGAAAGCAATGAGGTCTTATGATGCCCACCTGCCCGAACCTCCTTCGGGTCACCCAAGGTGTTGAGCTTCCTCTCCTACACTGTGGGTAAACGCAGTGAGACAGACTTCCTGTGAATGGAAACACTGTTCATTTCCAATGCGATTATATGATCATTTCATATAATTTTAAGTTTTTTTTTTTTTGTTTTTTTTTTTTTTTTGGTTTTTCGAGACAGGGTTTCTCTGTATAGCCCTGGCTGTCCTGGAACTCACTTTGTAGACCAGGCTGGCCTCGAACTCAGAAATCCGCCTGCCTCTGCCTCCGAGTGCTGGGATTAAAGGCGCGCACCACCACGCCCGGCATAATTTTAAGTTTTAAGAAGAGATAATCTTAAAAAGTCCAGGGAGAATTAGGAAACTTGGGTGCTTCATCTAGTCCTGGTTTTAAAACCAAACTTAAAAATAAAAGCGTGCGCGCCCAAGTGCCCAGTCTTACGTATGCGCGTACAAATGTATGTACGTGTGTGCGTGCGTGCCTGCGCACGCATGCGTGTATGAGTGCGTGTCTGTGCGCATGCCTCCATCCACGCTTGCGGATGTGCGTGCATCTGTGCGTGCGTGCTTAAGTACATGCATGCATGCGTGCACGCACACGTGTCTATGACGGATGGAGAGCAACTTTGGCTCTAGTTTCATCCATCGACTTCTTTGGAGCAAGGTCTCTCGCTGGCCTGAAGCTTGCTGATTAGGCTGGGCTAGGCTAGCTGGCAGCAATCCCTGGAGATCCTCCTGTCTTCGCGTCCCCAAAGCTGGGATTATTAGCTCAAGCCTACATGCATGCCACTTAAACTGAGCCACTCAGCTGCCTTTCACCCGCCACCCAAATGCTTTTTTGCATGCCGCCTGTGTTTTACTTTGAGTGCATTCCTTAGACACATTTCTATGACTTTATTTCTTAAGTGTGTGCCCTTTATCATTCTTCTTGGGAAAGAGGACCGAATCATCTGGATATTATTCACTAAAAGGCAACCTGGCTTTTTGTTTGACTCTGGTCCCTGCCTTTATTCTGAAAACCTCTGAGAGGCAGATGGTCTTTGAGCTTCATTTCCTTCCTCACTATGGAAACTTACGCGTGGTACATCTCCATTGCATTACCTAGGAACGGTCTCCTTAGGCTGCAAGTCAAGATGTCAGGAATAATATTTCCCTGTTACTGAGGAAGGATCCCTGCACACACACACACACACACACACACACACACACAGTTTAAGGGGTTATGGTTCTTCACGGGGAAGGAAGGCAGTGAGTGGCTCTGTGGTGGCAGCAGCATACAGCAACTAGTCAGATCAGGGGCAAAGGAAGGGGTGACAGGACCCAAGCCAGTTTTCACCTTTCTCCTTTTTATTGAGTCTGGGACAGAATCCACCACATTCTAGGTGGACTTAATGTGACTTGGGAATGCCTCTATAGATCCACACTAGGTATAATCTTAATTTAATCAAGTTAACACTCAAAATTAAACAATGTGGTGTCTAGAGACGTGGTTCGGCAGTTGAAAGCACTTACTAACCTTGCAGAGGACCAAGGTTCCAGTCCCAGTACCCACATGGTGGCTCACAACCACTCATAACTCCAGGAGTCCTGACACCCTCTTCCGGACTCTGGGGGACCAAATATAAATATGGTAAACATACATGTATGTAGGTAAAACACCTATACACATAAGGTAAACATAGTTTTGTTTTGTTTTTTGGGGTTTTTTTGTTTGTTTGTTTTTCGAGACAGGGTTTCTCTGTGTAGCCTTGGCTGTCCTGGAACTCACTTTGTAGAACAGGCTGTCCTCAAACTCAGAAATCCCACCATAGAAGGAGGTTATCAAGTTTACACACTACTGTAAACTGTCCCAGCCTCAGCAGGAAAGTAATTCCCTGTCTAGCGAAGTGTCTACAGTTCCTTCTCAGAGAGGCAGGGTATGGAGGGAAGAATGTTCCAGAACTTTCAGAGAATTTTATCTATTGATCTTCCAGTAATTGGACCAGATTAACCTTAGGTCTAGATTTACAGATGATCTCTTTCAAAATTGAGCTTCACGGAGGTTAATTTCTAGATGTATAGCAATCCCACTGCACTGGTTTAAATGACCAATGCCTCCCCCCCCCCCCAAGGATCACATTGGTGAGACTCTCTGGGGAAGTTGTAGAACCCCTTTGAGGTGGAGCCTTGCTGGAGAAAGAAAGTCAGTGAGGTAGGGTATGAGACTTTGTAGCCTTACCCACTTCCTGGTCTCCCTCTCTGCTTCCTGTTTGTGTTCGAAGATATGATTTCTCAGCTTCCTGCTCCAGGAAAGCAGTAAGCACCACCCCCCTCCATCGCCTCTGCATCAGTTCCTGTCTCTAGGTTCCTGTTCTGTTTGAGTTCCTGTTATGACTTCTCTTGATGGTGGACAGTGATGTGGAAGAGTAAACCAAACAAACCCTTCCAAAGTTTCCTTCCCAAGTTGTTTTTGGTCATGGTGTTTATCACAGCAATAGAAACCATAACTAGGATGATCATGGTGTTTTGTCGCAACAACAGAAAGCCACTAACACTTTCCCTAAAGATGTATCTGTTACTTCAAACACCATGAGATAGGGTACTGTGTTGCTCAGATCCTGGTCTCAAGCTTGTTATATAGTCAAAGATAGCCTTGAACCTCTGATTGCCCTGCCTCCACCTCCCAAATGCTGGAATTATGCTTCTCTGTGTCTACCTCTCCCTGCTCAGGCTGGGGAATAGCCAGCTCATCACACATTGGGCTGGGCCGGAGGAAGGGTAAGTTACAGGTGTGGTGGTTGTAGTGTGGGGTTTTGGTGAATTCTTGGATACATAACCAGGAACAGCGTCAGAGAACTGGTTCCTTTATTTGTGGGAGGGAAGAGCATTTATACCCCTCAGAAGGTGGCCAGAGTCTCTGGGTCAAGGTTTGTGTGCCAAGGTACAACTGGCTAGGGCAGTGTTGGATGACTTCATTTGAATATTCAGGGGCTGATGGTCCAAAGGATAAACCTTATAAGGAGTGAATCCCGTAGTAAATTCTTACTAGGGTTGATGGTGAGCTGATTGACTCTATGGCACCAGATTGGGAAGGGGAGGAAACCAACACATCCCATCTTCATCTTAGGTATCCCAGGTTGAGTCTCTCCTCAACTCTTCCTGTTACCTTCCCACAGGATTACAGTCGGGAGCCACCATATTCAGTTTTTGAAGTGTGTGTGCTTATCTGTGACTGCAGGTGTTCTTGGAGGCCTGACGAGGATGTTGAATGCTCTGGATGTGGAGTTAGAGGTGGCTGTGAGCTGCCCAGTGACCTCTCCTGGATGCCATGGACCCTACTCACACACACACACACACACACACACACACACACACACACACAACCCACAGAGACATGTACATGTACACATTTTTAAGATGCTAAAAAAATAAATCTTTAAGAATAGCATGTGTAAGAGGGACACTCTAGGTTCCCACTTCCATGAAAAGTATGCCGTGCTTACTTTTGGAGTTAAAAGTGCTTTGGAAATTTACACCAAGAAGAAAGACACCCAAGCACCTGCCGAGGGCGCCAGCACGGTGAATGGGTGTGCCATGGGGAAATGGGAGAGATGGGGCACTCGGTGGAGAGATAAAAGAGAAGGCACCCAAGCACCTCCCGAGGCGCCAGCACGGTGAACGGGTGTGCCGTGGGGAGATGGGAGAGAGAAGGCAAAGCCAAGACATTCATTTGCTGTGCAGAAAGGAGGAACCGGAGACTCAACAGTCATGTATAAGGAGACCATGCTGAGGCCCTGCCTTGGGCTGCCACCAAGGGTCATATCGGCATCCATGGTTCTGCCGCAGCTGGGATCTGAGTCAATATCGGAGGCCTGAATTACCACCAAAGGCCAAGCAGATGTCCGTGATCTGGGCTACCACCAGAGACTGAGGGCTATCTGAGGGCTCTGCTACCTCAGGTGGACATGATGATCTGAGTGGCCTGAGCTGCTACCTGAGGTCATGGGGACATCCAATTCCATGCTGCTGTGAGTGTAAGAGGTTAGGGGTGATATCTCTGTCTGTGGTCCTATGCTAGCCAGGGTGAGTGTTGATGTCTCAGGCTCTACCACCAGGCACACTGTGCTGAGCTGGCCCCACCCATTGCCTGGGCAGGACAGAGGAGCTGACCTTACAGGGAAATGGAGTGTCCGTGGAGTGGGGAAGCCCATGAGGCATTCCCTAGCGTGTGACTCTGGCAGAGCTGACCTCACCCCTAGTCTGCCATGGGGTGGGATGACCTCCCCACTTACCCCTCACTGCCTGCAGCAGGCAGGAGAGCTGACCCCAAGGTCATAAGAACTGGAGAGCTGCACCCCCTCCCCCCTCCCCAACACCTCATTGACTGAACAGGCAGTGCACTTTGCCTGGGCAGCAAAGTAGAGCTGGCCCTGGTGACAAAGTTGCAGGTGAGGCTGTCCAAGGGCATGAGAGCAGGAAAGCTGACCCTGCCCCCTCGCTGGCCATAGCACTGGGTGAGCTGGCTGGGACAGTGCTGGAGGGCTGGCCCTCATGCTGTGGGCACAGGGAAGTTGGCTGGCTGACCAACTCGGCTACCTCTCAGACACAAATCCAGGGCTTCAAGATGGCCCACCGCAACATCTACTCCATCTATGATCTGCTGGGGTGAATGAAAAGGCTGGACTTGCAGATCCAGAACAGCAGAATCTCCAGGACACAGGGCAACAGCAGGATACCAGAGAGAAGACCTGGTGAGGATCCAGTATTGATAGTGTAGAAAAAGCCAGAGGCATTGAAACAGACCAATGCAATGACTCACTGCCATGAACATTTGCTAATAACGACGTGTGGACATGTGTGTGGGACACACTGTGACACACTACAGTTTCTGTCACAGGATTTTGTTTTTATCTGATCTTACTTAATCTCTTTTGGGCGGAGGTTGCAAGAGCGGAGGGCAAATATGAAAGAACAAGGAGATGGGCAGAATTGGGGTTCATAATATGAAGTTAACAAAGTATCAAAAAAGTTGTTAAAGGGCTTCCATGCTCCTGAGTACCAGTTAGACTGAAACATCAGGGGACAGACAAATGGCATAACCTAAAATAACTTGCATACGGCTGAAAATCATCACCATTGGTCTATTCTCCTTCCCCCATGATGCATATGGTGGGGACAAAGGTTCTTATTCTCTATCACAAATTATTGCCAGCTGCAAATTGGCCTGTATGAGTAAACTCCCAAGCACAGTGCACACAAAAAATAGTTCCCTTAAGCCAGTTCCTACTTTAACAGATAAGGCCCCTCAAGAGTGGCTTGTTCTCCTAATTCCATACACACCACCTTCAAGCACAAGAAATTCCTCATAGATTATGGTCAACTTCAGAGGAAATTTTAAAGTTATCTTTTATTAATGGGTATATGTGTCTATTTGTATGTATAAGTGCCATGTATGTGCAGAGCCCTGAAAAGCCAGATATCTCTCCTCTCTCCCTTCCCCTCCCTTCCCCTCCGCCCTTCTCCTCCCCCTCCCTCTCCCTCCCCTTCCCCCTCTCCCTTTCCCTCCCCCTCCCCTCTCCATCTCCTTCTCCTCCTCCCCCCTCTCTGTGCATCTTGTGTTAGAATCACAGGTTGTTGTGAACTGTCTGCTGCTGTGAGCTGTCTGGTGTGTTCTCTAGGAACCAAACTCAGATTCTCTGCAAGAGCAGCAACCACTGAGCCATCTCTCCTCAGAAGAGGGTGTTTCCAAAAGAGACATTTTCATTAGAGATTAGAAACTAGCTGCTAAAGGAGCCGCTACATGCCTGGAACCCAAGAGAGAACTGGTCAAACTAGAAAAGGAACAATCTATTTCTCTCCTGATAGACACCAACTTCATGCAGCAAAACAGTATAGAAACCAGGTTCTCAGCCAGAGGGGACAGTTCAGCAGGTTTGGGAGCTTGCTGCTAAGCCTGATAGTCAAGTTTGATCTCCAGGTCTCAAAGAGTGGAATGAAAAAATAGAATTCCCCAAGTTGTCCTCTGACCTTCACACACATATGGAGATACACACACAAAATAGATGATTGATAGATAGATAGATAGATAGATAGATAGATAGATAGATAGATAGATAGATAGATATTGTTGGTAGATAGATAAGATAATAGATAAATGATAGATAGATAGATAGATAGATAGATAGATAGATAGATAGATAGATAGATAGATAGATAGATATTGTTGGTAGATAGATGGTAGGTAAGATAATAAATAAAAAATAAATAGATAAATATTGTTAGTAGATAGATAAGATAATAGATAAATAAATGAGAGAGGGGTGGTTGGTAGAGAGATGATAGATAAGATAATAGATAAATAAATGACTGAGAGAGAGATGGTTGATAGGTGATAAGATAACAAATAGATGATAGAAAGATAGATGTAATTTATAGTAGAAACCATGTTCTGTAGCCAAACTCTCTGCTTTCCCGCCTAAACAAGCTATCTAAACCTTGGCAATCACGCATTGCTTAGAGCCCCAAGTGTCCCTCACAAAGTGAACAGGAGTTCAACAGATAAGAGACAATGGATATCGAGGATTTTCTGGCTAGCTTTACATCAACTTGACACAAGCTATCATTATTTGAGAGGAAGGAACTTCAACTGGGAAAAATGTCTCCATAAAATCTAGATGTAGGGCATTTTCTTAATTTGTGATCAATGGGGGAGGGCCCAGACCATTGTGGGTGGGGCCATCCCTGGACTGGTGGTCCTGGATTTTATAAGAAAGTAGGTTAAGCAAGCCATGGGAAGCAAGCCAGTAAGCAGCACTTCTCCATGGCCTCTGCATCAGCTCCTGCCTCCAGGGTGCTGCCCTATTTGAGTTCCTGTCCTGACTTCCTTTGATGATGAACTATGACGTAGAAGTGTAAGTTCAGTAACTTGGTTTTTTTGGTCATGTTGTAGCAATAGAAACCCTGACTAAGACAATGATACAGAGAAAATAACTTAGGTGTCAGGGTAAAGACTGATCAACTCTTCATTAGCATCGTGCCCATAAACTAGTGATCTCAAACTTCATTAGAAATGCTTCTTGTCCAGGTAGAGAGAAGTTAGCATGGACCCACAGCCGGTCAATGAGCACAAAATAAGATACTGCCGTGTGCTTCTCCCAAGGTTCAGGGATCACTACAGAAGAGGGAAGAGTCAGAGGTAGAGGGCGACTCCAGAGAAACAGTGATGTCTGACTGTAATGGGGTAGTTGTACACATGGACTGGTGGCAGTTGTCAAGCCAGACAAAAATCCCAGCACAGAGGAGAGCATCAGGTCGCGCCGCCTCTCTCTGAGGAGCTATTGGCAACTGATGGCTGCTTGAATGGGAAGAACCAACGTTTTTTGGGGCTGCAGATTCGGCGAGGCTACCCATGCTCCGGTAGATGGACCCACATTCATGCACATACCGAAAGCACTAAGTAGATTCCATAGGTTTCCAAAAAAATCAGAGAACACATGAAATTTTGCATAATAGAAGTGATGAAGAAGGAGGAGACTTACTTGTTCAAAACATACGTGTATGAAATTCGCAATCAAAAATATTTTTAAAAGCTAAAATTATGCCTCCTTTACAGTCATTCTAAAGATGGCCCAAGATCATTTGGCTCTGGAGCTGCAACATTCCAACTCTCCACAATCAGGAAGTTCGCATCGGTTGTCATTGTAGAACTCACACCTTCAACAGAGGTGAAGCTTTTTTTTTCACCCTGACAACTTCAGTTTATAGCAGAGATAGTCAAACTGGATTGACTGGATTCCACTGTTGTAGCTTGTCGAAAGACCCTCACTCACACAAAGACTACAGAGACCCCCATTGTTGCAAAACGCATTAGGATTTTACTTATTTGACATGTTGGGGAACTCCCTCTCAGCCTGCAGGCCAGATATAGGCACCAGGGTAGTTTGGCCTATTTTAATTGGTGTAGCTAATAACCTTTTTAGACATTGGTTGGTTTGTATAGGGTGACTCTTATTTTGTCTGTCTTTGTGTTTGTAATGTGAGGCAGGGCAGGGGAATTGTTAATCTTGGTTTTGGCCATTAAAGCTATGTTTCTATATTTTTTTAGTCAGTCAGCTTTTTTTTAAGGTTTATTTATTTATTTTTTTTTTCCTCGTTCCGGTCAACCCTGCTCGCTCCAGTCGGCCCCACTCACTCCAGTCCAAGGATTAGTTTATTATTATTATTATTATTATTATTATTATTAAGTACGCTGTAGCTGACTTCAGACGCACTAGAGGAGGGCGTCAGATCTCATTACGGGTGGTAGTAAGCCACCATGTGGTTGCTGGGATTTGAACTCATCACCTTCGGAAGAGCAGTCGGGTGCTCTTACCCGCTGAGCCATCTCACCAGCCTGTCAGTCAGCTTTTTATCTGGCTCTGTACTTGGCCTGCTAGTACAGTTTGCAAAGTTCTTTTGAAGGGGGAAGGTACTGGTTAGTCTTGAATTTATTTTGGATATTACATCACCTATCATCGGGCTACCAAGACACCTTGCACTCCTGTCCTCAAAGAACTAACCACAGCCCATTGCAATCATATCAATAATTCAACAGCTTCTCCCTGCTCTGTGGATTCTTCCAGAACATAGATGAGATGTTTCCGCCCACATCTTCCTTGCCTGGCTCCTGAATCTCTCAAACAATTTCATGTCCTCAGTTAAGGAATGAGTGGCTCCTTTCCTGAAGGCATACTGGAACACAGCAGAGAACGGGGACTGTGCGTGTTCCCACAAGGCACTGCCTCTGGCCAAATACCACTTTGTAGTGCAGTCTCACTTGCCCTACAAGAGTCACAAAACACGGGACAAAAGCCCTGTGCTCGTGATGATAAATTCTGGTTGTCCACGTGACTGCTTCTGAAACCAACCCAAAGGAAAGCCTGAGAACTCCTGTTGGGAATTTTCTCATCAGTATTATTAGAAGGCAGAAGAGCTGCCCTAAGTATGAACGGCACCTTTCTGTGGAGGCTCAGCTATAAGGGAGATGGAAGAGGGAAACTGCTTTTTTGCCTATTTACCTTCATTGTTGTTATTGTTGTTTTGAGATTTATTTTATTTTATATGCATTAGTGTTTTGCCTGACTATGTGTCTGTGCTCCACATGTGTGTCTGGAGCCCTCATGCCCTTGGAGTCTAGTATTCTGGAGAATATTAGATTTTCTTGGAACTGGAGTTATAGATGGTTGTGGGCTTCCATGTAGGTGCTGGGAATCAAACAAGTCCTTTGTGAGAGCAGTCAGTGCTCTTAACCACTAAGCCATCTCTCCAGCCCCTTTCCTTCACTGCTATGACAAGTTCATCCACCATGTAGTAGATGCATCCCCTTATGGGGGACATCCAGCCTCAGGGGCTGGGACGAGCATCTTCTTGGCTTCACCAGTGTGAGACAGCACTGTTGAACTCCCCACACTGTATTGTGCCATCCAATCTAAAAAGTTCTCATTTTAATACACATTCTTTCTGTCAATTCCAATCCTTTAGAGAATTTGCGATTTATACTGCTCCCTAGCACTGACTAGGGGTGCTGACATTCCATTACATAAAAACCACCACAGAGGCTGAGCTACAAATCAGTGGTGGTGGGCTGAGTCATATACATGAGGTCCAGGGAATCAACCCATAGCATCTGAAAAAGCATCAAACCAATCAATAGAAATAAGTAAATAAAGCCAATATAGGATTGTCCCTAGAATGTTGAGAGAGACACCATTGTGTCCTGGTAGGTACCTTCTCTGGAAAGATCTCGAGCAAAGGGTGGCAGATGGAGCCTAAGGAGGCTAGAAGACAGCATCAGATCACCTGAAGGAGGAGATATAGGTGGTTGTTAGTCACCCAGTATTGTGTGGGGAACTAAACTAGGGTCTTCTGAAAGAGCAGTGGACATTCTTTACCACAGAGCCAGCTCTCCAGCCATTGGCACAGGTTTCTCAGGCATTTGCCCTCTAAGAAGTTGACTTTGGTGTCTGGACATTGCAGCTTATGATGGAGGCTGATCTTGGAGGGTTCCATTTAGAGCTTTGCCTTGGGAGCAGTAAACCTGTCCACAGAGACAGTCAACAGGTCTTGACTCTACAGAATCAAGAGCCTACATTCTACAAAGCACAGTCTCTTACGTGGGCACAGTGATGTGGACGTAATGATTTGGAATCCCCTTCCCCACTGGAGTCTCATGTATTCCAGGCTGACTTTGAACCCCATGCATAGTTGCGATTCTTGACATTCTAATCCTCCTGCCTCTGCTTCCCAAGTTCTGAGAGTGCAAGGCACTATTCCCTTTGAATGCTATTATGGGATGCAAGGGATTGAACTCAGGGCTTTGTGCACACTAGGCAAGTGCTTTACCAACTGAGCCACAGCCCATCCCTGGAATCATATTCTAAGAGTGTTCTGATGAAGAGATGCCATAATAGAAAGAAAGAGAGAGGAGGCAGGGAGAAAATGCTGATGGGCTGATGTCTTTCCTTCTTTCCTTGTGTCTAGTGTCATCTACACATAGGTCAGGACCTGAGCTAATATATCAGGATCCCATATAATGCCTGGGTAGTGGCTCAAGGTGACTGTCAGTTCCAGCATCATCTGACTCTTCCTATCTGTGTCAGCATCTTGCAACCTCTGCTTTACATGACAAGTCTTCTGAAACTTCCCCTGGTCTGCACTGGGAGTTTCTCTTCTGTGCTCCATTAATATCACATCCATGAAGCATATTATTCATTACTGACTCTTGGAGACCCCAAGGATAACAAAGGCAGACACATTATTCCCAGTGCACAGTAGGTCTGCATACTTTTGTAACAAATGAATGACAACATCGTTAAAGAAGACCAGTCAACGTTTAAAGTAGCTTCGGGAAGCACGTTGTCACTGCAGCGTGTATCTAAGAGGGAGTTCTTGGCCCAACTCACACCGCAGTCTGGGCAATCAGACAGGCTCTCACTTTCGTTCAAACACAAAAAAGGAGGGGGCGGGAGCTCTGGAATTTCTTAAACAGGGCACATACAGTGGTGGATCAGACAAACCTAGGTGCAAAAGGAAACCCGAATTCCAGTTGACATTCAAACTTCCCACAGTCCCTGTCCACAGGGCTGAGTGTTCAGTGCTCAAATCCCAGATGTCTATGCACAGCATTGACCACGAATCCCCTATGCATTTGCCTTGGCCAGAGCAGGGAGGGGAAGGCTAGATTAGACCCACTGCAGGGGGCTGGGCAGGGAGAGGCGGGGCCTGGGGAGGGAGTCCATTGTGGATTTAAGCCTCATGCCAACACTCATAGCTACCCTTGGCGGTCCTCCAGCTCAGGCCCTGCATCTGCCAAGCTGAAGTTCTGTCCAGAAACCTGCTGGAGCCTGGTGCAGGAAGGCTCCTGGGAAGAGGCAGGCTCTCAGCAGTGATGGGAGGAAGTGGGAGGTCAGTAAACAGGAGGAAGTTTAGACAGCCTCCTTCCCTGGGGCATTGGCCACTTCTAGGTCACGAGCAGTAAGCTGTTAGCAGATCAGAAACTTGGCTCAGCAAAGAATAAAAGAATGTTTTGGAAGTTGTGGAGTCAATCTTGTGTGGTTTTGGTTTTTTTATGTTTTGTTTTGTTTTTTCAGCCCAGTTCCTGAATTCTGGTTTTCAAGTGGCAGGGGCTGGGAGGTGCCTTCTTCACAACCTTCAGAGCAGTGGGCTCAAGGTCAGGCTACTGGACTCAATGGGAAGCATGAGTCATCCACGGCTCATTCAACTGTTGGGAGACCATGAGTCAATTAAGAAACGTATGCGGGCATCCCAGTAGGCTGAGGATGCAGCTGACTGGAAAGGGGCCTCAGAACCAGTTGGCAGCTAAGGAGCATTACCAAGGAAACCCATTTGCCCACTGTGAGAATTTGAATGTGGTAGGCCCATGAGAAGTAACACTATTAGGAGGTGTGGCCTTATTGAAGGAGGTGTGGCCTTATTGAAGGAGGTGTGGCCTTATTGAAGGAGGTGTGGCCTTACTGAAGAAGGCATGGCCTTGTTAGAGGAAGTGTGTTATTGTGGAAGCTAGGCTTTGAGGTTATATATATATATATATATATATATATATATATATATATATATATATATTCTCAAGTCCGACTAGCGTGATCCAGGGCCAAGATGTAGAACTCTTGGCCCCTACAGCATCATGTCTGCCTGCAGGCTCCCATGTTTCCTGCCATGATGATAATGGACTGATACCTCTGAAACTGTAAGCCAGCCCCAATGGAATGTTTTCCTTTATAAGAACTGCCTTGATCACGGTGTCTCTTCACAGCAATGAAACCCTAACCAAGCACCCCCTGAGATCCCCTCCAAGGCACCCTGTGAGGCTGTCACCCCGTGAGGCTGTCACCCCGTGAGGCTGGCACCCCGTGAGGCTGTCACCCCGTGAGGCTGGCACCCCGTGAGGCTGGCACCCTGTGAGGCTGGCACCCTGTGAGGCTGGCACCCTGTGAGGCTGGCACCTGCTGAAGATGCTCACTTTCTCAAAGTACTCACACAGTTTCCTTCCCTTCCTTGGCTTTTCTTTCTTTCTTTCTTTCTTTCTTTCTTTCTTTCTTTCTTTCTTTCTTCCTTCCTTCCTTCCTTCCTTCCTTCTTTTCTTCCTTCCTTTCTTTTAAGCCAATACCACAACCTGGAAAAAGACCTAAATTTGATCCTCAGAACCCACATAAAAAAGCCTAGCTCTCTCTCTCTCTCTCTCTCTCTCTCTCTCTCTCTCTCTCTCTCTCCCTCTCCCTCTCCCTCTCCCTCTCCCTATCTCTTTCTCTCTCTTTTTCTCTCTCTCTGACTACAGATCAGGAAGTAGATATCAACTACTGTCCCAGTGCCTGTCTGCATACCACATGCTCCCCACCATGATGAGTATACTTCTAAAACTGTAAGCAAGACCCCAGTTAAGCACTTTCTTTCATAGGGCATGTGTGTGTGTGTGTGTGTGTGTGTGTGTGTGTACACTTAAAATAAAATAAATATTTACAAAAGGAGAAACATCCTATAAGAACTAGGATTGTATGGGCTTGTTGGGGCTTCCATAGTAAAGTACCATAGACTAGAGGCTTCAACAACAGAAGTTCCTAACCTCATGGTTCTAGAGTCAAATGGTCAATGTGTTTAGAAAGTCAGTATCTTCAGAGGCCTCTCTCTTCAACTCATAGAGGACAATTTTCTCTGTATCTAACTCACTCACACACACACACACACACAGAGAGAGAGAGAGAGAGAGAGAGAGAGAGAGAGAGCAGTCCTATGGGATTAAGACTCACCTAATGACCTCATTTTAATTTAGTCCCTTTTTAAATGTCCCATCTCCAAATACAGCCACATCCTAAAAATAAAGACATCCATACAGGAATCTGGGAGATATAAGTCACCCTATAACAGGGTCCTCTGGTCAGAACCAAGATGCCAGTTTCAGGGACAGCACAGTAATGAATCATTCAGAAGCCTGAGCTCTTCATAGCCTTAGGCCAACCATAATCCAAGGTACTTCTCCTCTACGGCACTTTTATTTCCTTATTGACTGACCTCTGAGATGGAGTTGGTTAAGAGCTTTGAAACGTCATCAATCAACTTGGTCACTCCAACCTAAACTCTATTCACACAGAATGGGAAATGCTCCAAGGCCACTTAAAAAGCAGGAGTCCAGATTGCTTTTACAACTGCAATGTTTTATCTGATGTGGAAAGCTTGGTTTTTCTGTCACAAAACACATTGAGACAAACCTGGGCAATATATTCCTCCATACAATATTAAAAAGAAGGAGCCAACTTCTTTAAGCCCTTAGTCGAGCCAGGGAGAAGCATAACAAATTAATAGTCACCATTCTGTGCTTCATTTGGTAGCACAAAGCAAAGACTTTTTTTCAGAAAACGCGTATGTTTCATCCCTTATACTGGTCATGTGCAGCAATGTGCCCCTAGCACATTGGTGATAGTGTCTGTAACAGCACAGAACTCCACGGCAACCAAATGCCAGCATCTTCTTCAGCTCCCTCGACATCAGCATCTGGATGAACCCTGCAGACATCCTACCATCTCTGTACCATTCTCATTCTTAGGAGTTGAAGCATATATGTTCTCTAATGTTACCTTTGTTTTCCTTCAGACTCCTTTGGATTATCTTCATCCATCTATAATCCATCTCCACATATTCTCACCACATCAGATAATTCACTACAGTTGAAAAAGCAACCTGGACTCTGGCTTCTTAAGACCCTGGACCTCAGCACACGCCTTTGCTTGACTTGATCAAAGCCATGCCTCTTCCCAGGGTCTCCAGGGGAGACTCCATATATCGTTTTTTCTTTTGCTTCCAGTATGTTTCTATGACATAAATATGGGAGTTGATGGGTGAGAATCTCCTCTTTCTGGGCCAGCAAGATGGCTCATAGGATAAAGATGCTTGCTGGACCAAGTCCGACAACCTGAGTTTGATCCTTGGGACCCAAGTAAAGAAAGAAGGAAAGAAGTGACTCCCTCAAGTTTCTCTATGACTTCCACATCCGAGCCCCCAACACACATGCACTAAATATATAAATCTAATAGTTTAGGGACAGAGAAATTTATTTTGGTTTATAGTTCCAGAAGAAATACAGTGCACGATGGTGGGAATGCTTAGCAAGAGGAACAAGAGGCCAGCATGGCAGCCTGGACCAGACCCAAAATATGTACATTTCTTTTTATTAAAAAAAAAAAAGATAATTCCCTCCTTCCAGAACTTTTCTCTACCAATCAATGGGTTGTTTCTATTTTCCAGTGGAGAAGACCCCTAGTTCCAATCCCAGAGTCATCCATGATACTTACAGAATGTTGAGATGATATCATGCTGTACACTGAGGCACTAAACGCAGAGAGAGTGTGTCAGGAAAGCTCAAATGACAGGAGCAGAGAGCAGGAAGAATGCTGATGTCACTCCCAATGTCAGATTGGGGGCATTTCCCCTCTGCTCTCTGCCTCCAAAGTCAGCGTCCTTGAAGACGTAAATGGAAAGAGACAGATCCACCTATGAGACCTGCAAAGGTGTCTCAGGCTATTCCTGGTTATGTGTTCCTCCCATTTTGTCCTCTGAATAAAAGATGCCATTGTTCCCGAGTTCATCTCGATTCTTGCTAACAGATGGCATGCACCTGAAGAAAACCAGCTTTAGATAAGAAGATTTTGTTGCCCCAAAGTAAGAGAGCTGTGAGAAATTGAGCTTTAGTAAGGGCACTTGGCTAAATACTTTCCAGAAATTCCCCAAAAATCCACTTCTATTTGCCATGAGTGAACCTGACATTATTCAGATGTGGCTTGTTTGAACATGTAGTTCAATTAAGATGGGGTTGTATTAGATTTGAGTGTCCTCTGCAGGGGTGGGACCTTTGGATAAAACCATATACTAGCCTGGAGAGATGGCTCAGTGCTTAAGAGAACTTACTGCGTTGGCTAAAGACCAGAGTTCAGTTCCCAACACCCATATCAGGCAGCTCAGAACTGCATAGAAATCCAGTTCCAAGGGATTCAGTGCCCTCTTCTGGCCTCTGCAACCAACTGAACACATTGACACATGTGTGTGTGCGCGCACATGCGCACAAATACAAAAACATCATTTTAAAAAAATATGTTTAGGAAAGAAAGACATCTGACAAGTACAATAGAGATGGAAAGTTGGACATGGACAGCCATTGGCCACCACAGAGCTAGGGGAGATTTCTGGAGTAGATTCTTCCATCTGTCTTGTAGGAGAATTAAGGCCTATTGCTTGTTTTTAAAGCTATCTCAGTCAAAGTT
>CACVCL010032022.1:0-22067 GCA_902729485.2 Mus minutoides | reverse complement strand
TCAGCCCCACCCCAAGCCCTTTGATAAGCAAACAGCAAAGGATGATCTTGGAACAAAAGGACAGTACATGTGTATCTGGCACCCTTGGGCTTTTCTCTCTATTCTGGTATGCCAGCATTCAACAAAGGTACTTATTTAGGTGAATTAGCTATGTTAGTTGAAGGTGGAGAATCAAACATTAACTGTCTTTTTTTTTTTTCAGGTACAGTTCCAAAAGTCTGATATTCCCCCAAATCATATGATGTTTGAAATAGGTTACCTCTCATTGTAATGTAAGAAAAAATCCTGCTTGTATTGCTTTACCCATCAGTCATCTATTCATAATCTAGCTATGCATATAAATGGAAGAAGATCATTTTGTGCATAGACATGTTTTCTTAAGGAATTACTTCAGCCCAAGTGGTTGGACCAGTTTGGTGTGTAGGCTCTGAGAGTTTTGTAATTCTTTCAGGGTGGTTCCGACAGGCTGGGAAACAGAACTGCGAAATGATAATGCTTTCGTAGGCTAGGGTGGACAGAGAAGGCCTACAAAAGGTACATTTAAAGTCACTATGGTTTCTCTTCAGTGGAAGTCCGACATGAGGGGTTTTGCTTAGCATTCATCTGCGTCTCGTCTTTTGTGATCATCATTTTTATAATGACCTAAATCTGATCTCGTGTTGCTGATTTTGGCAAGGCTCCCACACTTTAACAACCGGTGTTCCCGAACTATTTCTACTTTACTCTGGAATTCAGTGGTCTGTTCTCAAGCCTCAGTGGACAGGCAGTCTGGGCCTGATTCATGCTCCTCCCTGTGTGAAGTCTGTTCTTACCGCCTTGCCTTTACTTACCCATGAGCTTTGTTCCACTGTGCCCACTCAACAGGAAGCACTCTGTCTCTGCTCTCACAGTGAGCCTACTAGTCACCAATCCGCAAGTCAAGTGTTCGAAAAGCCTTTTTAAAAACGGTCATTGATGCTAATTTTAAACCGTAGTTAAAACATCATTTTGCCTTCTCTATCAAGTTATTTCCTTCTATGTTTAGATTTTATATTTATTTGTGTGTTTGCGTGTTCGCGTGCACGAGCATATGCGCGTGCATGTACACATACGCCCCATGGATGTGGGTACCTTTCCAGTCCAGAAAAGGCATTGTGAACCATCAACTTGACATGGATGCCGGGGAATCAAAAAAGCTCCAAATGGTCTTTACAACTAAGCGCCGCCCCCTCCCGTCCCCTTTCTCTCCCCCAGATCCATTCCTCTTCTGTTTCCCTTCAAAAACAAAGAGCAGGCCTCCCAGGGATATCAACCAACAAGTTATAATAAGACTAGGCACAAGTTCTCATGTCAAGGCTGGACAAGGCAACCCAGGAGCAGCAAAGAGTTCCAAGCACGAGCAAAAGAGTCAGAAATAACCCCAACGGTTAGGAGTCCCACAAGAACACAACTGTAATGTGTTCGCAGAGGACCTATCTCACACCCACATAGGGTCCATGATTCAGTCTCTGGGAGGCCCTATGAGGCCTGCTTAGCTGATTCTGTGGCCGCAGCACTAACTTTTAATAGATGGCAGAAGTAAATCCTGACAGAGATTCAGGGTCTTGTTTCTACTCTTGGTACTCAAACTGTGTTGGCTGCTCATCTACGCAGCCCGCGTTGAATAAAACTGTCTGTGGCAACTTGACAGAGTTGAGAGGTTTACATTCCAGAAAATCTGAAAAAAAAAAAAAAAGTGAGTGTTTTGTTGTTGTTACTGTTTTTTATTTAGAGTCTGACATTTCTTCAGCTGACGGGAAAGAAGATTGTCACCCCTTAGATGTATTAGAGCCTATGGATGTGGACCGTTGGGTAGCAGAAGGAAGAGGGAATGGGCAAACAGACACGGAGGTGGATTCCTGGGATGCCTGGCTGCTTACTGTCCAGAGAACTAATGGACCAACATTCACAATGTGGTTGAGATTGGTACCGATTTTCAGTCTCGACGACTTGGATCTTGAATAATGTGTACTGAGTCTCCCCACCACACTCCACGCTGCCAAAGCCCATGTATTTAAAAGACCTGCTTTGTTCCCAGGATGGCACAAATAGAAAATGGGGGAAATCCTGGGAGGTGTGGCCAGTGGGATGTACTTGGGTCAGTGCCAGTGTGGACGTGTCCTAAAGGAGCTTTTTAAGACCTTTATTGTATGATTGAAAGAAAGGTCTTTTTCTCTTCTCTTTTTTTATTCTTCCTGGACATGAGGAGTCAGTTTAGCTTTGCCACATGATCCAGATAGATATGTCACCCTGGCTATCAGCATTTAAAGTACTGCCCCCAGTTGGTTGTTATTTGCCGTCAGCATTGCAAACTCTGTGACATTCTATGTCTTGAAAGACCTAAAATCCAGTGAAGTGGCAGAGCCAGGTCCACAGGGTTGTCCTCTGATCTGCACATGTGCCCTCTAGCATGCATGTGCATTAACCACACACAACAACAACAATAAGTAAAATAAATTAAAAAAAAAAAAACCTTAAAAGTCCTAAAACAGAAAAGCATTTACATCCCACAAAAGCTGCTGTATATATGTACAAATAAATGCTGCATCAATGAATATGAAAATTACACAAAATATTAATTTAGAAATATTTTATATATTAGAGTATTTATAGATAATCTATTTATGCTGGAAATTAGGATAAGGGAGAAGCATAAATTCAAAACTCAACCTATCTATTTTTAGAACCACAAATAAAATATTGTGTTGTCACCATATTTAAATTTTCTGTAGCAAACAGGCTCAGAAACTATAAATTGGGAGTAAGGCTCAAGAGGCCTGGATGTCCGCCGTGACCTCCTGCTAGTGATTAACTGCTGTTGGAGCTGACGGCTGTGTGGGTGAAGGTGAAATGGGTGTTAATGAGATTGCCGTGGAGTGGAGCAGCTCCACAAAAGGCTAATCTTGGAAACGTGGAGATTCTTTTTATTACCTTAACACCTAGTTTGCAAATTTCAGTAAAAGGACAGACAAGGAAGCTAACTTGTATTCTGTACCTTTTCCTGGATAGGCTATTTTCATTTTATTTTCTTAATTATCTTGCAAATTTGATACTTTTCAGGCGACAAGGCAGGCCCAGAGACAAAAGAACTTGGTCACAGTAAATAGTAGATGCATTAGCTGTCAGGCTTTTAGTGAAGGTTCTTTAGGGGAACGGAGCCATGGGAATGAATATGTCTTACAAGGGAGACCCAGTGGACAGTGGCCATCTGCATCACACAGTGGCTGTCTGCACACTGGAGAGGCTGAGAATTCACAGCCTGCTCATCCACAAGGCTGGGTGCTTCAAGAATCTTGATTTGGCGCTGAAGACTTGTGGGATCCTTGGACAGCTGCTGGTTTTCAGTCCATCCTGGAAGACTGAAGCACCTAGTTTCAAATATCGACTAAGGATGACCATAGTAGCAGCAATGGGGCAGATACACTTACCAGGAAGAAGGAAAGTGGGCAGATGAACACAGCTCTTTGCCTGCCACTCCCCTCAGTTCTCTTTGTATTTGGGTAGCCATAGGAAGATGCTGCCGATTTTGGGACACAGTTCTCCTGCCTCAGTTAAGCCTCCTAGGAAACAGCCCCACAGACTCTCCCAGAGGCTTGTCTCTTAGTTGATCCCAGATCCAATCAATTTGACAACAGAAGTTAACTAGTACCTGACTCATGGGTCTATACATACATTTTAGAGAAGGCAGATGGGACTACTAACTTCCTTGTTTATCTCCTTAAGAATACATCTACACAAAAAGATGGATAACAATTATTTTTAAATGGACAAATGAATGTTTTTAAAACACACACACAGACCAAAACCAAGCTGAAATACCCACAGATGAACAGATGAGTTACATACAAAACACATTTTAGATAGATATGCACCTTCTATCATGGCAGTGGCCCGTGCTCTCTGTTTCCCCTCATCTCTCACCACTCTCTTTCTATGTACTCTTTGTGTACTTACATTTTTCAGTGTGCTATGCCTTACCCTGTGTAGCTGAGGAGGCAATTTCTGGCCCAGCTGCCAGATACCCAGCAAATCTCTTAGCTGCAGATTCTGGCCTGGCAGTGTTAGAAATTCAGGCAGAGGGTCGGGTTAGTCCAACTCTGAAGATAGCTAACAAAGTCAACGAGATAGCCGGTGTTTGAACCTATTTAAGTCCACGTAGGTAAGCCTGGAATAAAACTGGAAGTTCTGTTGAAGATTAGGAAAATAAAAACAAAACAAAACAAGGCAGGAAGTTTACTCTCTGCTGAAGACAAGCAATATCAATAGGACTTGTTTATAATAATAATAATAATAATAATAATAATAATAATAATAATAATACCAAAATGGGATTTATTAGATTGGTTTACATGACTTTCATGGTTTAGATGAGGCTGGATCCAAAAGGCTAATAAGTTTGAAGATTTGATCCTCAGTTGGTGGAACTCTTTGGGAAAGGTTAGGAATGTGGCCTTGCTGGAGGTGTCTCTGATGGTGAGCTTTGAGGTTTCAAAAAACGTGTGCAATTTTCCAGTGTTGTGGCTCAAGATGCCAGCTCTCAGGTTACTCCTCTGCTCCGCTATCATGGACTCTAACCCTTAAACTGTAAGCCAAACCAAATGCATTCTTGTATAAGTTGCCTTGGCCTTCGTGTTTTATCACAACAATAGAAAAGTAACCAAGACAGAGAACAAAGACTGAACAGTTGATGGTTGTAGGCCTGAAAGCTGAAGCAACCATTAGCTGCTCAGTCCTGGAAGCTGGCAGTCACAGAATGAGGACCAATGATACAGAGCGAGAGCGAACTAGTATTCGGAGGCTTAAGAACCTGAGGAGGCGGCAGCCAAAACCATCACCTATTCAGTGAGAGCTGTGTAGAAATAGTTGTGCAAAAGCCTCCCACTTTTCTAGAGCCCCTCCCCCAACCCATTGAAAGGTGTTACCCTCACTTTCCTGACCCACATGCCAATCATCTCTGGAAACACCCTCACAGACCCACGTGGAACTTGCTTTATGAATTTCTAGGTATCTTTCAGTATAGACAGGTTGGCAAGCAATATCCAGCTCTGCAGCCGCCTTCTGCTTTTCTCCTCAGAGATCTGGTCATAAAGGCATTCTCCACTCCATCTGCCATGCAAGTAGGTCGTAAGTCACTCATTGTACCGGGCGTTCTGCTTCATACACTGAGGAAAGAATGTTGGAGAGGGAGGACGAGGAAAATCTGAACAAACAGGCTTTTCTGAGCACTCAGCCCCCTGTTCCTTTCCTTCACATCAGGCCTTTTGTCCTCCGATCTTGTTTCTGCATAACTGCTCCGAGAAGACATGTTTTTTCCCCACTCTTCCTTTCTGAAGCTCACGTCACACAAAACTTATTAAATGAATTTGCATAATTTTCCCTTGTTAATCTGCCGTCTGTTGCGGCGCTGTGGGCCATGATCTTGTGATGGATGAGAAGCCTAATCGTCCTGTCCCTATAGCTCTCACGCTCTGAGTCAGATGAATTCAAGCTTAACTCTCATAGTTAGCACCACAGGCTCTTGAGACTGTACTTTTGAATTTTTGAAAGGACTGACTACCCCGGATCATACTTACAGGTTTATTCTGGGGATTCTTACCCTTCTGGTTGGATGCACTTAATACTAATGGAATCATTAAAGCAGATCTTAAAGGGAAATTTGGTAGAAATTCTATAAGGTGGATATTTGAATGTCAAATATCTAAAATGAAAGCTGTAGGCTTGGTTAGTCGGAACTACAAAAAGTGCTAAAGCAAACAATGTTAGAAAACATCACAGATGAGTTGAAGACGGGCAAGTAACAAAGAGAACATCTGATGGTGTGGAGAAGCTGAACAGGCATGTGACAGTCATGAATCATGCTTTTATTACCAAGCACCGTCAGTAAAAGCTACTTAAATAGAAAATGTAACTGTTAATAAGATGAAATCAACTCATATGTTACTTTGTGATCTTCCCCTTCTAACTAAATCCTTGATTGACTTCCTCTTTTTCAGACTTTACATGAGAGAAACATTAATGACAGTGGTAATATTAATGGTTCATCAGACACACGTGTGTTCTATGTATTATAAGTTAATGCTGAGGTTCAAAGCTTATTAATAAGACCTATTGTGTCTTCATAGTACCTACTATCATATTTACTCTTCATGCTGAAGAAACTGTTCTGTTTCCAGAGACGCTGACATTATTATTACTGGATTTCCCTGGAGTTGTGCATGGCAAATGCTAGAATTACTTTTAAGCAGGGAAATTCAAGCTGTGTTCTCTTCAGCAGGCTGTGCACCAAAGAAATCAAATACTTGGGGCAATCTTGGCAGGGTCTTAGCTAGCTCCTTTGTTTGCAAGTACAGTAAAAAAAAAAAAGCACTAAAAAAGAACAATTTTATATTTTCAGATCCTCAGTTGTACCGAATGCTTGGGCAGGCATTTTTGATGGGGTGAAAAATCAATCAAAGAGCTTTAATGACAGACAAACATATTGCAGATTGTGTTTCTCCCAATAAGAGACTCTGTACTCCCTTCCAGGTGTTACATCAACAAAGGAGCAGATCTGGTGAGCACAGCTCCGGCTGGTTGCTAGCTGCCACTCAACTTTTGCCTCCCCTTTTGGGTGATGTACATCTTGAACAGCACATTATGGTACTCCTGATATGACGTATACTGCTTCTTCTTAAACAAAAGATGGAAGGGCATCTCATCTTGAGATTTGTCCATTTTGTAGGTTTTCAGCTAATAAGTAGAAGAGGGGGGAAAATAATCTCTGTTCCTAACTAGAAATTCTAAAAAGAACAGCAACAGCCAAAAATATACACCCAATTTTGATAGGCCCAACAGTGACCTTTGCACTGCAGAACAAAATTCGCTATGAATTCTAAGGTTGGGCCACCAGGTCTGTGGATTTTCAGAGGAAGAAAGTACAGGCACTTTCTGGAAAGTGATTTCTGAGAGTTCACATGAGAAACAGTAAATGACTGGCAGAGGCAAGCATGGGAGGTCAGCAGTAGAGAGAAGAGAGACAAGAGTAAGTGTTTCCTAGACTGACGTGTGTCTTTAGGTCTTGATCATAAGTGACTGGGTATAAGAAATGTGACTAATTTAAGATATTAATATGAAACATATGCTCAGAACCAGCTACCATCATCTATTGTTTCATAGGATCAAGACGTGTTATGATGAGGCTGTGGCAAATATTCCTAAGTTTGGTTACTTTCTATTGCTTCAGCTTAAATTATTCAAGCAAATGTATTTTTGAAAATAATAATGGAAGGAGAATTCACTTATAATTTTATAACTCTGACCTTTTCTCTATCATTTTTTTCCAAACACATGAACTATTTAGTATCAGTCATGCATATTTTTGTTCATGTTCCATAATGATTATTTATAATAACTGCAAAACAGTCATTGAATGGATACTTAAACTGCGTTCCCATTCTTGAATTATTTTTAGCTCATTGTCCTTTTAAGAAAAGTGCATCATCAAGATACACTTGGTCTTTTTTGTTTCATTTAAAATAAAGTTTCTTTATGTCTCATTTTCCTTTTAACGAGTAGCCTATGCTCATCTCTTATATTCTAAAATGTATAAGGTTAACATAATTATTGGAATTATATTAGTGATTATTTTAATGAACAGTATTCAAACCCAGAGACTTTCAGAATCAGCTAGGTTGCTTATTTCTTGGCTGATTTCTTGGCTCCATCCTCAGATATTCTAATTTAGTTAATCTGGGGTGTGAGAGAGGCGGCCTCATACTGAGGGTTACAGACTACAAGTAGGCAAACACGTTCAAGGGAAATGTAGGCTATCTCAGTTGTTAGCTGGGTTAACCATGGGCCTGAGATCTGCATTCAGAGAAAAAGGAAAAGGCAGCTGCTAAAGTTACATGAGTCTCGTAACTAGAATTTCAAAGTCTGCTTTGGCTTTATTCACACACTCACCAGATATCAGGGAGAATGTTTAAGACAGTAAAAAAACATGAAGAAGTTCTGAGCTGGAAAGGAGGGGACCCTGGCCACCATGGCCACCATGTGTGTATGCTAATGAGGGGAGCAGGGAACAAGCTGTAAGGAGAATCATATGATCTCAAGGATCACTTGGTGGTTTCAATAATAACCGAGTATTTAATAGATATCTGATTGACTTCTATAGTTTGATGGATCTAAAAGCTTAAACATGTTCAACACTAATGAAAAGATGTGCTTCCCACCTTATCAGAATAAAATATCTGTAGACTTATCATACTTCCTTCCGAAGCCTCAGATGATAAATGTGTGATTAGAACTCAATATGTTTGTATATAATCTTCTCCTATTTTAGTGTCCGTCACGAAACCCAAAGTATTTGTCAAACTGTTCTTTTTCCTTTATTTCTCAAAATAAGCAACGAGTGGGCAGATATCATTCCTGTTTTATAATCACACAGAGAGGAGCACTGAAAAGTGAAGTTCTTTGCTCGCAGTCTTGCATCAGCTAATTTGAGCTCTTTTGTGGGATTCTTGAAGGGCTGAGGTCATGCCTTTTTTTTTTTTTTTTTTTTAAAGCCTCGGTAAATGTTACAGTAGGATTAACACTGCTGAGAGACAATTTTCCGTGGGTCTCTGACATTTCTGCATGCCACAGGAACAGAGGTATAATCTGGGATTGCTGGATGCATTTTCAAAATGGCTTGTATAGCAAATAGTTTTTGAAGATAGAGTGAGAGTCTAAAGAGTCTAAGTCAAACATGCTGGCTGTTCAGTAGAAGAGACTAGAGCCCCTTGAGTCCAGCATGGCATTCTTGAAGTGTAGCTCACTGCAGGTACATGAATATATGTGGTCACATTTATACAGCTTCTGTGGGACACGAAGGCCAGAAAGAACTGTCCAAACAAACAAACAAATACATATATCCACATAAACCACAGTACTCACGAAGCTTCCTTATAATTTTAGTTATAAAATTTGTTGTCTTTGACCCAAGATGTCATCAGTCAGCAGGATCCATTAAATCATGGCAGGCTAACTTATTAATCAGTAAAATTAAATTCTAGAGCCAGTTATTTGTATTAAAGAGTGGAGATCGGGGCCTAGAGAGATGGCTCAGTGGTTAAGAGCACCGCCTGCTCTTCCAAAGGACCCTGCTTCAATTCCCAGCACCCCTGTGGCAGCTCTCAACTGTCTATAACTCTGGTTCCAGAGGATCTGACACTCTCACACCACAGCACATAAAAGAAAATAAAAAATAAATTAAAAAAAAGAGAAGTTCAATTGAAATCTGTGCAATAGAAGTGTACTCATATAATATCCAGTAAAATCTAGGTCTTCTACTCCAAATTCATGCCATGTAGCCTTGAAAGTTCAACAGTAAAAGAAACAAGAGATGCCAAATATTCCCAGAATATTTAGTAAAATTAATTAATTAATTGCAGAGAGTGAGCAGAACAAAAGGGTAGCACCCAAAGGCATGTTCTTCATGCTTATGTCTTCTTTGTTTTCTGTCCACTAACCTTCTTCCCTGTGTCAGGCTCTCAAGGTAAAAAGCAGCCAGTGAAATGCTTGCTGAAGCGGCACTTTCACATTCCAAGACTATGTAAATGACAATGAAAGCCTGGCAGTATGTGCAGATTCTCTTGCATACTAGATTCAGAAAAGAAAATATGGTCTGTCTTGACTCTCACTGCTGTCAAGTGTTTAAATTGTCCTTCCAGCATATATTTAAAACACATTGTCATTGCAATGTTACCAAACAGTGAGCAAGTCAATGTATCTGAGACCACACAATGATTGACATTTTATAAGTCAAACAGAGAGATACGGAACCTCATTCTGTGACTGCTGTTTCCAGCTCTGAGGACGGCTGATACAGTTTTTTTGACAGTGTGGAGAGATGTGTAATGTTGGTTCATAACCACAAGCTGTAGAGTCAGAAGGTAGCCTTAACTTGGTGACTTGGCACACGTTGCTTTCTTAAATGGGAACGAAGTGAGATTAAGAACAACAACGTCACCGACACATTTGTGTGCAGTTGTTCTTTGCTGTGAATATGTGCATGTTTGTGCGTGCGTGTGTGCGTGTGCATCTGTGTGTGTGTGTGTGATTTTATAATTCTCTGCTTTTTAAACCTTATTTACCAAAGCTAGGCGTATCTTACAAACATACTTATATGGGGCCATTTGTATGTTACAGAGCAATGCTAGGGGACGCCATAAACCCACGGGTCACTGTCACATGTGAGTGAGAAAGTTTCTTGCCCTTAATTAAAACCCTTTACCAAGTTGTTTTTGTTGTTTTTTTTTTTTGTTTTTTGTTTTTTTTACAAATCATCAAGTTCACCTAAGACTCAACTTAAAAAATTACCTTTCCACCTTAAATGAAAAGACAGACTGACCTTAGAATCATGTTCTATCTAAAACTCACTGCCTCTTTCACACCCCAGAGGAGTGAGGGCAGATCATCTTTCTCATGCCTACATTGTGATCCACTCTCTATAGGAAGTAGGAACTATATTTTTCAACCTATGTTTCAGCAAGTATGGTTCAGTGCCCACCAAGGCACTGTTGGTTGATACATTTTTATCAAATGAGAAGAATGAATAAATGTCAATAGTTTAATAGCGGCGGGGATATTAAAGAGCTCTTCAGGTTCCCTGGGTCTATTGACAGATTTTTTGAGCTCTAATGACTGCATCTCATTTTATATGTGTTTTCCCTGCTAATTAATCTTACCACAGTTCAAAAATGCTCATAAAATAGCAAGGTCATTCACCTAAGAGTGTTTCCTGCCCCTCACTCCCTTATTAAGCATCCCTGGCAATGATTTGGACTTCCCCAAAGAGTTGTTATATAGAATTTCGTATCATTTAGAGGGAGAAAGAAGGGAACAATATGATCAATGAAATTAAAGCTTTTGCATAATTAGAGGAAAAGCACCTTTTGCCTGGCACAACTTCAATCTTCCTTCCCACCAGCTGCTAAGTCATTTTCATACCCCTGGCTGCTTTCTCCAGGCACAAACACACCTGTTCTCCCAGCTCAGCATCCATTTCATGTTGGCGCCTTATGAGCAGGAGATGGGAGTGTGTTTGACTTGCGTCAGAGAGCTGAATAATCATCCTGATTCTGAGATGGCAGTAGTCCACTTTGGCAGAGGGAGGTAGCTGAGTACTGGCCAACTTCAGAATTTTTCTCCTGAGACTTTGAGCAGGACAGGCCATTTAGCAAATAGTTTGTAGGATCATTACACACTTGTGTTTCTTCTCTGGCCCACTCATTGCTCTATTAATCTGCAAAAATGCTTCTGGCATATTTGTGCCTGCTGCAATGCTCAGAAGTTAGGGTCAGGTGGCTAGATCACAACAAAGCAATCGTGTGTTTTGAAGCTCAGTTTGACAAGGAAGGGTGGTTTTAAAGGAACTGTTAGTCCATTCTCTCTTTCCTGAGGACTAGGGGTAATGCAGAATATGAACATACCAAGGGATGTTGAGTGCTTTAGGTAGGGTTCAAGAAACTTGGGAGATGAATTCAGGACCGTTGTCTGTCTGAAGAAAGGCTGGGTTTCCAAATTGAGAGATGGTCTCATGGAAAAGAAGATCAGAGACTGTCTCGGCCCCTTTGTTGTAGCCAACATGACAACTCCTTTCCTGGCACTTAAGGAAGAAACCTGGTCGGAGGCATAAAGTCTGCACAGCGTACACATAAATGTGAGAGAAAGATAAAGGCGAGTGGCAGAGCTGAAGATGAAGGGACGCCAGTGTCAGAGTAATTGTCGTACTGACTGGCAGGATCTGGCAAACAGAAGGGCTATTCACTCTCCTGCTAGACTTTTAGGTTCCCATTAGGTAGAGATGGACATTCAAGGATTTAGTATGGACTCTCCGTCATGTGCCTCCTACAGGATGCTCAGGGTGACTGGATCATTTGTTAGGGATGCTCAGGGCGACTGGATCATTTGTTAGGGAAACTGCTTGTAGTCTTCAGCCCTGGCTGATTCACAATAGTTTCCAAAATAATGGTGTCATTCTGAGGATTTCTTTCCATTGTTCTAATCTGTATTCCTTCCATCTGGCTAGTGCATCACTCATCTTAATTAGTAACATGCCATCCTGTCTGGTTCTCTTTTGCCAGCAAGTCATTCAGTTCTGAAATAACTTCTTCACCTCCGTCATAGAGTTTAGTATTTGCAACAGGAAAACAGTAACCTTGCACATTCTTCCCTTAACAAGGAAAAAAAAATGAAATCATCCACAGCAATGCTAATTAAGTGGAGTTCAACATTAGCTTTAATTTAAATCACCTCTCCTGAGACTTCCTAGCATATACCCAGGGTGTCATAAAATATGAAGCCACACTCCCTCTCAATTAGCATCCATTTATTTGGGAACAACACCAAGCAGCAATAAACAGGCACAACCTGTTCTTTTTCTCTCATATTCGGCCCAGCAGCAGCAGGCTGCTCAGCACATCGCTTCTGAAGCAGCGTCTTCCTCTCTATGACTGTGTTAATCCACAAGTCGGGCAAGGTAAAGATGCGTCCCAGGCATTTTCCCTGTCAAATCTTCAGTGCAGAACTGTATCACAGTAGTGAGTTGGCTGCAAAAACAATTTACATTCAAAGGAAGAATAGGACAGCCTTGAAGTAAAATGCTTTAGCCAGAAGTGACTGTATACAGGAAGCAACTTGGCAGTGGAGGTAGTGGAAGAGAGAGAGGCATGATCTGATACTGTTAGGTTCTCAAATCAGGCCTTTATAGAAAATCCATTTTTATATCTGCTGTATACTGCCATGTCCTCTGTTGACCAGTGCTCCCATTGCTGAGCCTTCCTGATCTCCCTCCCTCATTGCTGTGAGCTGTTGCTGGTACCTACTGATAATGGCATGATGGAGCTCCCCTTTTTTGGTGTTCATTTAGTCATCCCAGGGAAACATCTGAATCATAGGCGGAGCTTTAATGTTGTATTGCTCTACTTCCATTTCACGGGCATTAAGTGCCAATAGAGAACACTTTTATTTTTAAATACATTTTTAAATAAGATAGTTTTAAAACTATACACTTCTCATATACAATAAGATATCTTGAAGCATATGCACACATAGTAGTTAAATCCAGGTAATTAACAAATGTCTCACTTCACATGGCTATTATTACAATAGGAATACTTAGCACCCCTTATATTGGAACATAGAATCATTAACTATAGTTATCATACTTGATATTATTCCTCCCAACTACACTTTTATAATCTTTAAGCAATAGCTCGTCCTTACCCTCCTCCAACTGCTTCAGCCTCTGGTAGCTACCATTCAACTTTCTATTTCTGTAGAATCTACTTTTGTGGATTTCATAAGTGAGATCCCTGGGTTTTCATTTGTGTTTATCCTAATTTTCTCGTCATTCATGTTGTTTAGATTTACTCAGATTATCACCAATGGCAGGATTTAATCCTTTGTGGCTGGAGTGTGGGGTACATACATCACATTTTCTTTGCCCATTCATTCCTTAGTAGACAATGAAGTTGATTTATCTTGGTTACTGCGAATCCTGTTGTATGGAGTGCAGATGTCTCATCCATATACTAATAAAGTAATTGTATCACTTTAATGTAGATCCAGAAGTAGGACTCTGGATCACATGATAATTCTATTTTAAATATTTCCAGGAAGGGCCATAGTGTTTTCCATAAAGACTATACTAATTTACATTCCCACTAGCAGCGTGTCTTTGCGCTTTCTTCATATTCCTTTTCAACTACAAAAAGCAATGCTTTCACAAAGGAAATAGCTTATAATCCATCTATTTATGTGCTTCAAGTCCTAGCAGGCCAGCAATCCAAGTGTATAGATCATTGCCAAAGGACGGAAGCAACACACTTTATACTGTCTGGATAAGGTTATCTTGGTAAATTCAGCTCAAATACAGACACCCCCCACCCATTTTTTTATTATTATGCACATCAGAGCTAGACTCTTAATAAATAATAAGTGAGAGAGATGGGAAGAAGAAATCTTCAAAGGAAATATCAGCAGCGCTTAGCATCTTCCAGGTCCCATCTGTTGCACTGCAGAGAGCCCTAATAATAGTGCTTAAAAATTTAAATAGCACCTTTCAAACAAAGAGCATCGCCACCACTAATCTTATCTCCCTTTATAGCATCCTTTTAGGATGAATTATTGAGGGAGATATTATTATCTACGTATTACAAACAAAAACACCTTGACAGGGGATTTAGTGATGAAGCAAACTCAAGATTTAACCAGGTCAGGGACAGGCATGTGTACCACGTGTAACCATGGAACTCTCTGGCTACTCTGTAAGCTAAAGATCTAGGGGAATCTAGAATTTATGATCTAGTAAGTGCTGTCCATAACCTTGTGGGGAATGATCAGATCCTCTCTCTAACGGGGATGCTGGCTATATATGTGTTGCGTGCTTTGTAAATGCTGTAATAAATGTCCTTTGTTTATGTTTTCCCCTAGCATACACTGCCCCCCTTTCATTGAAGCGCACTCATAACCAGCCTTGTCTCATATATGTGTGTGCATACTTGCACATATGTTGGGATCCAGGATTCTCCCCACAAATCACAGAAACACCGATCTCACACCGATCTCAGTCAGACAGGGATAGTTTATTGAACACACACCTAAAGACTGATGGACCAGGGCAACAGCTCAGGTTCTAGAGCTAAAAGCTGTCCACTGGACATTTCTCAGGACCAGCTTATAAAGGCTATAACTTCAGAAACCACTATGAGCTCATACGCAGGTCCTGGCAGTGCTGCCTGGTGATTGGCTCTCACTCCAACCATTTTAGACATAACAGTTCATATTGACCTGTAATATAATGGGTCCTATGTGAAGCTTATGGTGATGCAGTCTCTTAATATTAACAAACCTCATAATATACGGAACATACCAGGGTATGTTCTTCAGCATGATCCTGCTCTAAGTCAAGTTATTTTTCTGTGTCAATGACTGGCAGGCATATTACAGCAATGATATGAAATAGCTGGCAGGCATGGAACAAAATGGCTACAGCTATGCTAGGGGGGCAGGCCTCAATATGTGCATGAGTGTGTATATATATATATATATATATATATATATATATATATATATATATATATACATATATATATATACACATACACACACACACATACTCATGCATGCATGTTTACTCACACACATGTATATGTATATGTGCACATTTAGGTGTTGAACTTTTTGATGAGCTTCTCAAATCAGAAGCTAAATCAGTTATTAGAACAAACTTGGATAAAACCCAGTAATAAAATCTGATCAGACACAAATGAGTGGTCAAGTACTGTTAGTCTTTGATGCTCCCTGAAGTCCGTGTCATTTTCTGCTAGTGGGAACTACTTCCAATGGAGTGTTTTGTGAGGGTGATATTGAAGAGGAAGCTTAAAGTCACCTTTTTTTGTGCAATTTATGTGTCCTTCGTTTCTGTTGTTGTCTTAGTCTCTGTCCTTCCTCTGTGTTATAAAGTCAAAAAGTGTCTTTTACATACAGCACACATTTAGATTCTTAGGAACAGTGGCTCTTTCTGCTTTCAGGATACCTATGTGTTATTTCCTAATTTATAAACTGTTTAGTTGTGTATCCCACGTTAGCTTTAAGCTCACAATCCATAATGTCGGACTATTCTGCCTCAGCCTCCCAAGTTGCTGGAATTAAGGGCATGAATCATCATCCTTGGTAACCCAATGTTTTTGAAAATTGCTGAGGAGACCTTCAAATCTGTGATTAATGTTTTATGCTAATATTCATCATGGTAGAAATTAGAGAAGCTTAAATAGACTTATTAATTTATTGGAAATTAATGAGATAGGTTTATTGACATAGTAACATAATTATATATTATACAACCATATATCTAAACTTTATTTTAAAAAACAAAAATGAATGTGGAGAGTGGCATTGTTTTACATCTTTGCAAAGCTCTTTAATGTCTGTCTCACTAGAAGACAGCTGGATTCTCATGTCTATTCCTGCGTTCAATCTGTTGTGAAATGTTGTTTTGGTTGAAGTGTATATTTTTAAAATCCAGCCTCACACAGCTATGTAGTTGGAAAAGGGAGGGCCTCACGATCCTTCTGAGAACCCTCTGTCATAGAGTTGCTTTTGGCTCAAGTACATATGTTGTAATTCCAGGAAAAGTAGAAGCTGTACAAGATGGTCTTGATCATCTCCATATATATTACTTTCAAGTACTTTTTTTTTTCCTCCTCTTGTTGTTATGGGCATGAATTGGGTTAAACTCAGCACCAAAACTCAAAACATAACTTCCAGAAGCCTATTCTTATCTGTGCAATTTGCAGGGACTTTTCCATCTCAGAACATGGGAAATGTAGCAGGTGGTAGAAATTTACACACCAAATCTCATGTTTTCATTTTATTTTCTATAACTGATTCCCATGTTCTCTGGAGACCTCCTTCTCACTGATGGTAGAATGCACTGGCTATGCCAATAATACCCACCTTTATCTCTGTGGTTGAAAGCAGTCTCCTAGGCAATTACTCAACCTTTTCTATGCAGTCTTCTGTTGGAAGTCATTGTGGCTCCTGATAATTCTTCCAAGAATCAGACAGCCAGCACTCTGAACTATCTTCTATGTCCTGGTCACAAGTTCACCCTGGAGAACAGAGTGCTGACCAGAATATGTTTTTGTGGGTGATTATCTATCTATCTATCTATCTATCTATCTATCTATCTATCTATCTATGACTATGTAGTCCTGGCTGGTCTGAAACTCACAGTAGTCTTCCCAAGTGTTGGGATTTTTCAGTGAATTGTTGAGAAGACTGTGCATTGATCTATGCATCTCATGTAAGGGGAATGAATCATGGTCTTTTTTCTGATGTTTTGTTTAGCAAGATGCTCTCCAGTTTCATCCATGTTTGGCATATGAAAGACTCTCCTTCCTTTTAAGACTGAGTGAAGTGCCATTGTTCGTCCATTCTTCTACTGGCCCATGGCTACACAGTTTTGTTTGTTTGTTTTTCCATCCCTGGATATTGTAAATGCCACTATAAACACAGTCTAAACATTTCTTCTTAAAACTACTTTCAATACTTCTAAATACTGGGAACTAGGATTCTGGGTTCACATGGTAGTTCTATCTTTAATTTTTAAAGGAGCTGCTATGGAAGCGGCACCATTTCACAATCCTGCCATCCCACCAGAATGTAAAAAGCTTTCCATTTTCCACATTCCCAACAATGTGTTATCCCCACTCCCATTGCTCTAATGGGCGAGACAATAGCTCATTGTGCTATTGTGTTGATTTCTCTGAAGATTTGTGATATACAACATCATTTTAGATTCTTAATGAACATTTGTGTATCTCCTTTGGAGGAAATTGATCCGAATCCCTTACCTGGTATCCTCTTTTTCCTTTGATGTCACCCACTCTCATCTTGTGGGCAGAGTTTCCTTATGTTGACTCAGTATATTTCTACAGTTGCATTCTCATTTGCCCTATACTGTGGGCTTTATACATTCTCTCCTGCCTGGCTTTTTAGAAGTTCAGTTTCACAAAGAAAGTCTAGAATTTGTGAAAACAGTAGCTCATTTTTAAACTATTATTTTCTTACTTGTTGATTTAGAAAGCAGGGGCTTTTCTAGCTTAAGATTCTTTGTAGAAGAAGATTCTCTCAAAGCATTATATGAGTCTAATAAATGAGTTTATTTATATATATATCTCTACTCTACTCTTCCTCTACTACTCTACTTCTATTTCATTTCAGTATTTCTACTTTAAGGCCTGGCCATTTTACATTGAAATGGGGAGAGAGACAGAGAGAGACAGAGAGAGACAGAGAGAGACAGAGAGAGAGAGGGAGAGAGAGAACCACATGCCTAACCCTGTCACGTGAACTCTACTAATAGATTTGATATTTGGTTTCCTCTTGTCTGGTCTTGATCCTTTCAAACTATTTTGTTGTTTGATAGTGAAATGCTATTTTTGAAATACAATTTTAAGAATCATTTACTGTTAAAACTTCTTAATGGTTCTTGCCTACAGTAAAAAGTTCATCTTCCTGATGATAACTATCTTTATGTTACTTATCATCAGGATCCTGACAATTGTCTTGTGTTGTTATTCTACACTGAATATAGTTTTAGTTTCATTCTTTTATTCATTTTGACATCCCCTTTTCTTTTCATGGTAAGGCTCTTAAGAAAGAAGTCTTCTGTACAATAGTCTTCTGAGCTTTATATTGAAGTTTAATCATTAATGCTCATACAAATGTTCCAAAAATCTAAATTATCTTTTGAAATCTGAAGGCTTTCTGGTCACAGCATTTTAGATATGGCTTACTTAACCTATATTGCAATTTACATGTTTTATAATACACACAGATTATAACATAAAACAGACTCAATATGAACAAAGATGGATAACTGCTTTGATTTTAATATTTCGAATTTTATTATGTTGGTCTTTCCTCTGTATTTAAATTCTGTTTTCTAAAGCAGGCATGTGTACACGCATAGACATATAAAACTTACTAATAAATATTAGTATAGGCACACGTGACAATTAGAGCAAGTTTATCTATCTTCAAACTAAGACTAGAAACTAGTAAAATTTAAAAACTGAAAGAAATGAAATGATATATTTTAAACCTCAAAAAGAACTGGGTGTGGTGGAACATGCCTTTAGTCTCAAGACTCGGGAGGCAGAGGCAAGCGGATCTCTGAGTTTGAGGCCAGCCTGGTCTACAAAGTGAGTGCTAGAGAAGGGATGGCCACACAGAGAAACTATCTCAAAAAATCAAAACAAATAAATAAGCAAAGCAAAACAAAACAACAAGCCTCAAAGAGATCTGTAATCTGTTTACAATTCCATAGCAGAGCTTTTTTTTTTTAAAGATTTATTTATTTATTGTATGTAAGAACACTGTAGCTGTCTTCAGACACCCCAAAAGAGGGCATCAGATCTCATTATGGATGGTTGTGAGCCACCATATGGTTGCTGGGATTTGAACTCAGGACTTTCAGAAGAGCAGTCAGTGCTCTTAATCGCCGAGCCATCTCTCCAGACCCACAGCAGAGTTTTAATATCATATCCTTGAAGAATTGTACTGAAGAGAGAATCAGTCCACTGCCAATCTCAGCCCTGTATACTGAAGAGAGAATCAGTCCACTGCCAATCTCAGCCCTGTACATTTTGAATGGAATAGTATGCTGTTTTACTGTCATGTTTTAATATTTTTATATGTTTTCAAATTTTTGAGACAGGGTCTTGTTATATGGCTCTGGTTAGTCTAGGGCTCCCTATGCATACCAGGCTAGTCTTGAACTCACAGAGATCCACTTACTTCTGCTTCCTGAGCAGGGAATTGAAGCTGTATGCCACCAGGTTTGTCCATCGTCATTTTTTCTTGTTTGTTTCAATCTGATAATCGCAGCATTTAGTCACTAGAAGGAATTAACATCTTAACATAGAAGATACTGTTTCTTCTATTTTGTCCTGACGGACCTTTGCATGCCGAACAAAATGTGGCAGAATCAAATACCTATCTGTCATTGTTTTTCAAAGTTATTTCCTTGAAGAGTAAATGTCTTTGTTTCTCCCACTCTGATGATAAGTGACCCTCAGGAAACATTTTGGTGGCTGAGGTTCAGCAACCCTTTCAGCTGTTTTCCCCAGATGTTCCAGAGCTCAATTCCTTAGACAGGATCAGTCTTGCAAGAAAAAATGTCAGTTTTCTTCTGAGTGCCAGGGCTGCTCAGCTGGGTGGTGCCACTTTCCTGTCTGAGGCCCTGCACCTGTGTCTTTGACAGCCTGTTCCTGATGTGCCTGGGAATTGCTTGCAGATGTTTATGTCCCAGCAGTACCTCACCACTCCTCAGTTCTCAGGTTTATTTTCTCTCCTGCTTTTCTTCTTGTTTGGGGATATGTTTCCTACAATCACAGTTTAGTTTATGTTGGCTAAGTTTTCCTTCTCTTCCCAGCTTCCTCTTAGACACTGTAAGCCAGAAAGATGAAGATCTGCAGTGCTTGAGCATTGGTGTCAGATTTGGGAATTTGATTGTCTGAGTGGGCGCTGATTCTAAATGAGTAAATCATGTGACAGGTGTCTGTTCTTCATTTCATGGGGGTTTGTTATCACTTGACACTGGATTTATTTATTACTTCAGAGAGACTATTTGTGAGTTAAAACTCTGAAAAGAATCAAATATGTTACACTGTCTATCTGGAATATTATATTATGTTATATTATATTATAGTATATTAACTATGGGTATTAAATTTCTGTGGTCAGTTTTATGGATAAATTTTTGCCATGTTATAATGATCATCACTTCAACTAGTACAGACAAACATCTGGTCAAATCCATTGAATTTTTACTTAATTGATTAATAGGCCTGAATAATGTCCAAAATAGTCTGGAAGTTTAACTCTGCTATTTAGTAAGGAAGTTTCCTGTTTCTTTTGTTGACGGCACCTGTATGACTCAATCTGGGCCAGATGTCGCTCTTCACCATTTCCCAATGTGTCATTTCTGCACACAGACTCTCTTTCATAGTTTTGGAAGCAAAATCCCCTTCATCCCATCACCAAGATATTGTTGATGACAGCTGAAATACCTAAATAGGTATTCACGTGGACATAGAGAAGGACAAATTTCTCCAGACTGAGCAGGCAGCGAATGGGATGTACAATAGGAAGAAGAAGCCAAGACTAGTTTTGATAACAAACCCCTCAAGTTTTGACAAGGATCTGTGATATACTGTCAAACTACCCCAGGGCTTAATAACCAACCAAACAAACTGTGAGCTCTTTGTTATTAGATATAATAAGGAAATGTGTGTTGGCTTCTCACCAGGTAGATTTACCTGAATAGATGAGGGTTTCTCTCTCCCTCTTCCTTTGCTGTTTTAATTCAGTGGGAGGGAGATAGAACTCAGCCTTCTAATTTTTCAAAGGCCCTTTGGTTTTCTGATTTGCTAAAGCGCACTCGTGTGTGTGTGTGTGTGTGTGTGTGTTTGTGCATCAGAAAAATCTAATTATCTAACAGATAAAGGATGGATTTGGAAGCCCCCGCCTGTGCTGAGTTTATGTGAGTGGATAAAAGATGATTTTTAACTTTGAGGTCCAAAATCTGAAGTCCATACAGGGAGTAAGAAACTAGGTGAATGTTTTGAAGTGGCCTGGAAACCTTAGGAGGTGGTGGTAAGGACTATGTCAAACTGGAGGGTGGAGAGCTTTTGAAAGATATTTCACTGATCAGAAATGTACCCTTGCAAAGTGGTACACGCCTGTAATCTCATCATTGGTAGGTAGAGAAGGAAGGTGAAGAGGATGAAATCATCATCTCTCTGCAATAGTCTGAGCGACATGACACCATGCCTTAAAAATAAAACCATTAGCAAGGAAACAAAACACACACAATGAAAGCCTATCTGTAGAAAGATTTAGTTAGCTGTTGGTCTCAATTTTTGTAAAAGATAATTTTCTTCAGAGGCTGGGAAAAGGAGGCATTTTTGGTCTTTTTTTTTTTTTTCCTAGTGTGTAGAGTTTTCTTCATCTTTGGCAGTATGAAATTGCTATTTTGCTAATGGTGTTTTACTTTAATGGACCATGAAACAATTTTAAAGCATTATATATAATATGGAAACTATACATCGCTTTTCACAAAGATGGAGATGGGGGATGGGGTTAAAAACACTCATTTTCTTCCCCTCTGTCTCCCATCTCCCCTGTCTGGCTTTGTGTCTGGGGAGGTTGGAGAAGATGGGAGTAAGCAGGGAGAGAGAGCCCAGCAGTCATGTCCGCTTTCTTTTATCTTTAGATCTGTACCTAATCCTAGAGAACAGTGCTAAGAAAATATCAACGAAATGAGAGCTACTTAAGAGCAGGAGGAAGTGCCGAGAAGATGGAAGAATTATTTTAAAGTTAGAAGTACTTTAGAGACATCTGCAGAAAATATTTTTTAACTGTGGTATTCCTCTTTTTTTTTCTTTTTCCACATTAGGGCAATGGAATTTTATAAGTAACTAAATACATATTTTGACATCTGGCATCACTTTTTTTTT
>CACVCL010032019.1:0-22104 GCA_902729485.2 Mus minutoides | reverse complement strand
AAAAAAAAAAAAAAAAAAAAAAAAAAAAAAAAAAAAAAAAAAAAAAAAAAAAAAAAAAAAAAAAAAAAGTAAAGAAAGAAAAAAGCCGGGCACTGGTGGCGCACGCCTGTAATCCCAGCACTTGGGAGGCAGAGGCAGGCGGATTTCTGAGTTCAAAGCCATCCTGGTCTACAGAGTGAGTTCCAGGACAGCCAGGGATACACAGAGAAACCCTGTCTGGAAAAACAAAAACAAAAAACCAAAACAAACAAAAAAAACCCAAAACATGAAAAAAGTTACTTTAAGAGTATAAAGTATCCTTCTGCCTATGCTAGCCTTGAAACTTGTTATTTTCTTGGTTTAGCCTCCTGAATGCTGGGATTACAAGTATTCACCCGCCCAGTTCTTTTCCTTTCCTTTTCCTTTTCCTTTTCCTTTTCCTTTTCTCCTTTCCTTTCCTTTCCTTTCCTTTCCTTTCCTTTCCTTTCCTTTCCTTTCCTTTCCTTTCCTTTCCTTTCCTTTCCTTTCCTTTCCTTCCCTTCCCTTCCCTTCCCTTCCCTTCCCTTCCCTTCCCTTCCCTTCCCTTCCCTTCCCTTTCGTTTCCTCTTCCTTTTCTCCTTTCTCCTTCTCTCTCTCCTTCCCTCCCTCTCTCCCTCCCTTCAATCCTTATTTCCTATCCCTCTTAAACTGAAGTTACTGGGGGTCACAGGTCAGTGTTTGCTGCACAGGATGGAGGCAGAGAATTGAATTCTGGTCCTCTGCAATGGTTGTTGCCCAGGGCCATGCAAGAGGAATGATAAATGGTTTTTAGAACTCATGGAATACTGTCTACTGGTTAGCACAACCATGATGGGTTTACCTCAGGCAGACACGGCCCCTCGAGGACTATGAGGACTGCGCGTCCTGAGGACTTCATGCTTTTAGGGAGGTTTGCTCTGCTAATTAAGCCTTTCACATTCCTCTTAATCTAAGAATTGCATGAAAACTCTAAGGGGGCTCCCAGCCCCTCACTGGTCAGTATCTGGCACTCACAGAGAGTGCTTGATCTCTTTCTGCTGCTGGAGCAGGCTAAAGATGTATCCACTACCCTAGGAAAGAAGTTAGAGATGTAGATTCTCAGCAATGACCACCACCCTTAGAAAGCACGTGGATAAATAAAGTTGTTAGTGAAGCTTGGTTAAGGTGTTTTTGCTAGTGGCTCTGGTGTAGAAAATCTTAGAGAGCAATTTGAAGTTCAGAAAAGCACACCCTTAATATTTAAGCTAGGGCGTTTTAAAGGTCAGGGAACAAGAACAATAGCAGCACTGGCTGACGTGACTCTCACTGAGGCTCGACAGGTGATGATTGATTTCTTGTACTTATTTTTGCCCTCAGCTTCCTTATTGATTTCATAAAAATTATTGATGAGTAATTGTTGATGAGAGTAATACACTCTGAGGAATTAAAGTAGGTGTGACTGATTATTTTTTTATATAAAAGTTTAGATTTGTGATTCCTTTAAGGTTCTTAAAAGATTACTTTTTAAGATAAGTAATAAAATACTTGATTCTGTCTTTTAACCACAAGTTGCTGCCTGCCAGTAAGAGAAGCTGGATGAGGAAACTACCTGCTTACTCAGATTTGTTAATCTATAACAAGTTGCTTAGTTATGAATGTCCGTGAGTTCTTGGGAACAATTTGTTTTCTTTACCTGTACTGTGTGATGTTATTTCTTGTAAAGGTATTGGGGAACACACTGTTTTTTTCATCATCATTCACTAGAAGAAAAATAGAATGTAATCAAATTGTAATTCAGTACTGCTTGAAAGATTTTGCTGGGGTATGTAAGCTATGGAAGAAAAAGTAAAGTGTGTTGGAGTTCCATCCACCAACTGTGTGTACATATGTATATGCGCATATTTGTGCACGTGTGCATGTGTACATATGTATATATGTGTATGTGTTATGTATATGTGTGAAATGGTTGGAGTCTGCTTGTTGGAGCTTTGCTCCATCCATTCAGTGTGTGAATGTATATATGTCTGTCTGTCTGTCTCTACGAATGTACATATGTTTATATTTGTGTGTGTGTGAAGTTATTGGAGACTGCTTTTGCTTCATTCTCTCAGCATGTGTGTGTATGTGTGTGTGTGTGTGTGTGTGTGTGTGTGTGTGTGTGTGTTTTCTTTCTTTCCTTTTCTTTCTCATTGGCCCCTGAGAGTTAAGAGTTCTGGGTCTCTCACTGGTCACTGAGTGCCATGTCCAATCAAGCTTCATTCGTTCCTTGGAGAAAAGTGTGTTGAGTGGTTTCTCTGACTGCTGGTTTCCATCAGCAGCGGACCCTGTCAGTTACCATCAGCACTGACACCACAGCTCCATGCCTGCCTCTGTTTACCCCCTGGCCTTTGACATTCTGACAAGTCGTGTACCTTTTTAACTGCTGAGCCACAGCTCCATTCCACCCCCATTTTAAGCATAAATGGATACTGGAATTGTCAAATGCTTTTTTCCCCTGTCTATTAAAATAAGCTCATGCTCTTTGTCCTTTGTTTACAGCTTAGAAGATTAAATACTAGACCAACTTTACACCCTTGGGATCAATTCTTCTGTACTTTACTTGACATTATTTTATTTGTGGGGGATTATTGGTCTGCAGTTTTCATGACACTGCAGTGTCCAAGTGTCTTTGTTACTTGTCTAAAGCTGTGACAAGACACATGACAAGGCAACTTATAAAAATGTCCAATTTGGGGCTTATGGTTTCAAAGGGCTGGAATCCATGTCAGTCCTGATGGGAGCATGGCAGCAGGCAGGCATGGTGCTGGAGCAGGTATTGACAGCTTACATTTTGATCCATAAACATGAGGCGCACACCACACACACCACACACACACACACACACATACACACACACACACCACATAGACACACACAGACACACAGAAAGAGACACACACATAACACACACAGACCACATAGACACACACAGACACAGAGACAGACACATACATATCACGCACACACATACACATCACTCACATACACACACCACATAGACAGGTACACACAACATAGATATACACACAGAGATACCACACCACAGACACATAGAGATACATACACACAACACACACACACACACACACACACACAGAGAGAGAGAGAGAGAGAGAGAGAGAGAGAGAGAGAGAGAGAACTGGGAAAGGCATGGACATTTGAAAGCTCAAAGCCTGCCCCCAATGACACTCTAACAGGCCCATATCTCCTAATCCTTCCCAAACAGTTTCACCAACCGAGGCTACTGTATTAAAATGCATAAGCCTATGAAGGAGGCATTTTTATTCAAACCACCACACAAGGCAACCTTGGACTTACAGAAGAAACATTAGACCATAGTCTTCCAATGCTGCTGCCTGTTCCCATCACTCTGAAGAGGTTTTTTTTTTTTTTTTTTTTTTTCAACTTTTATTAGATATTTTCTTCATTTACATTTCAAGTGTTATCCAGAAAGTTCCCTATATCCTCCCCCCTCCCGGCCCTGCTACCCTACCCACCCGCTCCCACCCCCTGGCCCCGGTGTTCCCCTGTATTGGGGCAAATAAAGTCTGCATAACCAAGGGGCCTCTCTTCCCACTGATGGCCAACTAGGCCATCCTGAAGAGGATTGTTATAATGATATATTTAGTACTGTGTATTTGAATAGCTTCTCACTATTGTCTCTTTGAATTTCAATAGTCTGGGGGCATACCCCCAGGCCAGGGGCTTTCTTGTTCTTGGGACTCCCTGAAGCTCTGGCTATCTATAGTAACTGCCTATCCCCACTAGGAGGACATTCATTTCCTGAGCTTTGAATATAGTTGCCTCTCTGAGGGTGATGTGCTCACTCATCTGGGATTTGGTGGGAGCACTGCAAGGTGCAGCTGCTTCTTGGAGTAACAACTGCTCCATCCCAAAGTCCCAAAAGAAAGGGGTGGGGCTCTGGGACCACTCAGCTACAAGAGTACTGGGGCTGGCAGTCTGGGGCATAGCACCATAGAGGGCTGAGGAGTAACATTTGAGGGCACAGAGCCAAGTGCCTATCTATGCAGGAGAGGGGAATGCAGGAGTTGGCGGTGCTGTGGTTGTGGCTGGAAGTCTAGTGCTAAAGTGGGCAGTCTTAGTGGTAGAACTGGCAGGTGGGAGATCAGAAGTCTCCTGGGGGCTCATTCTGTGCTCACTGCTCCCGCTACATGGTGGGGCAGGCGTGGCTTATGGCCCAGTGATCGCTGGCCCCTGACCTCTGGTCAGACACACCCATGTAGGAAAGATAAAACCCTAAGCAGCCAGGGTTAGAAGGAGGAGGACCAGGCACCTGGACCCTGGGATCTGCAGCTTTGCCATTTGCCTAGAGCACCGAAAAGGAGCCCCAGCCATGCAGAGGTGATGTCATGGCCTCTGGGCCCTAACTTTTCTATTCATAAAAGCTGGCAGCATTGACCAGGGTGGACTTGGATGTGTGGTTACAGTCACACTGGGTCTAAGTCTAGGAGCTCTGGCTTAGAAAGAGGCCCTGAGAGTTACTCCATCTGAACCGGAAACCTAATTCCAGGGGAGGGTCTTAGAGGAGGAGAGGGAGGAAGGAAGAGAGGAAGGAAGGGAGGGAAACAAGAAGGGATGGAGGGTGAGAGGAAGGAAGGAAGGAAGGAAGGAAAGGAGGAAGGGAGGGAGGGAAGGAAAGGCCTCTTTTCTGCAAAACACTCACCCTCGGGTCTGCAATTCAGGGTTTACCTCTAAGAGCAGTTCAAGTGGCCTCCAGATATGCATGAAGGTGGTTTGTCCCACGGGGTCCCTGAACCAGTGGAACAGTAGGTCCTAAATCTCTCCTAGGAAGAAGCAACATCCAGGCTGTGATGTCCCAAAAGAAAAGGGACAGTAGCAAGGTAGGGGAGGCAGGGGAATATGTAGCAGGCCCTTGAGGGATGGCAGAGTAGAGACAGTGCAGGAATCGGGGAACCTGAGAGTTGGTCACCCAGGAGCTAGGGCTTATTTCTCAGGGAGGCCTATGTCCGCTGCAGGACCTTAGTCATCAAAGAAGCAGGGACGGCGGGGGGGGGGGCAGTACAAAGGCTAAGATGAGGGTTTCCATGTTCATTTCTCTTCCCAGTACACAAATAGGCCTCTGCCTAGTGGTCCTGAGATGAGACGGGGGTACTCAAGCCTGTGTGTCCAGGTCCTCACCTGCTGGCCTTTGATCCCTATCCCAAAGGGCTGAATCATAGAGAAGAGAGTTTTCTGTGAGGCTTCATTCAGCACACACACACACACACACACACACACACACACACACACACACACGCATGCTATATATTAACAAACACACATATACTTCACACACATGCACATCTCTTTACACCTACACATTCAGCATTTCTTCTGTCTGCATGATGGGGCTGAGGCTACTGGCCACCTGAGAGCCAACTAGAACTTATTCCCAATACCATGGATCATGGCCTCAGGGATACTGTGGGGTACGGCCGTGTGCTAGGGCCTCCATTCTCCCTCCACCCCACCCCTATCAACATTTTCAGGCATACGTATATGTGTGTGCAAGCCCGTATGTGTGTCCTTGTGTAGCCTCTGGAATCTTCAGCACTGCCAGTGTCCTGTCGAGGTGTCTTGGGCACAGGTGGAGAGCTTGGCATCAAGACACAGAGCAGGAGTGTCCTGAGCATCTTGCTTGCTTATCCTGCCTGCAAGTCCTTTTCTGTGAGGCCAGAGTCAAGATCTAACAATGGATCAGCAGAGACCTACCTTGGTCTCTCTGTCCATGGCACACGCACACTAGCAGCTCCAGCAGGTCTTGACTACTTCACCACCTCATATTTCCTCTCTGGTCACCTAGGTTTCTCCTGGCCACCTGTTTGGTGGCTGCACTGCTGTGGGAGGCAGGCGCAGCTCCAGCACACCAGGTATGCAAGGGGCCCCCCTCTGTCCGGCTCCATTCCTGGCTGCCAGCCTCTGCCCCAGTTAGCAGGGAATACTGGAAAGGGCCTCTTTCTCTCTACTCTCTAAGTTGGCAAGGAGAAGGGAGGAAAGCAGGATGTGTGGTGAATGTGGTAGTGGCACCGTGTGAGCACAGATGAGGGGCCTCAGGAAGAGAAGGATCTGAGCCCTTCTGGGGTCTCCTGGGCAAATCTCCAAGGCACTGAGGTTACCTGGTGAGGGCATAGGTCTCCACAACAGCCAGGCAACTGGAAGGACATGGGTCTCCATTGTACCCATGTAACCACATAGGTATGTGAGCCTCCGTGACACTCAGGTGACCCCAGGATGGGAAAAGATGGTCCTTCCTGGTGTTCAGGTGGCCCCAGGATGAGAGGATATTGGTCATGACACAGGTGGTTATGGGTAGGGAATGGCAGTCCAAATGCCTCAGAAGACCTTCTGTGAGAGGGTCCTCTCCATACTTTTCTGGGCACACTCACTTAGGGGATGATTAGTAGACTGGGAACAGTTGCCCTGGCTGAAAATTCACTGAGCTTGCCCTGGGCCAAGTCCACTCACTCTGCACACATGGCAGAAAAAGAGGATGAGGAAGGCCCACCCTCCACAGCCACCCACAGCTTCTTGGAGCTGGGCACTTTTCCAGGGTCACCCTGTGCCTCACGTCCTTCTTGGTACTTTGTCTTCATTAAGGTATTGCGTTCCGAGGAGCTGACTACCTTCTGGGCCACTAGCCAGGATGGGGAGGGGCAAGCATGTCCTTAATTAGTGCAAAATAGTGGGGTGGAGTGGGGTGCAGAGTCCAAAGTGAGCCCTGGGTACCAGCAGAAGAGCTCTATTTTCTCCTAAGCTGACTGGGTTTTGGGAAGGCTGGCAATTTGGGAACAGGCTGGTATCCTAAATCCTCTATCTGCAGTTCTGATACCCATGATAATCCTTATCCCCTAGAGTTAAACACAGTTGAACTGAAGCCTAGCCTATTGGTGGGTCTTAGAGGGGCCTCTCCCTGGTGTCCTCCAACCTTGGGTCACTAACTAGCAGAATCCCCACCTCTGTGACTCCCCCTCCTAGGTCCCTGTCAAGACCGAAGGCAAACATGTGTTCCCTGAACAGGAAACAGAGAAGTAAGTGTCCCAGAGGGCAAGTGTGGGCTGATGCACTGGGGGAATTGGAGAACATGGCTGTTCAGAAGCTTCTAGGAGGCAGTAATACTCAAGCCCCATAGGCATCCCTCCTTGGGAGTTCCCTCCCAGGAGCAGGGACCACAGGCCATTTTCCAGACTCAGTTCTCCCTGCAGCCTCCAATGGGCTATGTTTTAGAACAGCATATTACCTACTCCCTTGCTCTTGAGGACCCTGCTCAGGGAAGGCTCTCACCTTCTTGAGCCCTATCCCTGCTCTTAGTGCATTAGAGATGCTAGGGACACAGAGCCATGAACTTGTCCCAGGCCTTACAGGGCGGTTGATAACGTGGGTGGGGTGTGGAGCAGCTTCCCAGGGCCAGCAGCTGTCTAGGGGCAGAGAACGTCTTTGAAAGTGGGGCTAGCCATGTCTAACTCTCCCCATCTGTGTGTGAACCTTCTCCTACTCATGCTGGCAGGGCCTGGGGTACCAGAGCCATGGAGCCTCTTGAAAAGGACAACCAGCTGGGACCACTGCTTCCTGAACCCAAGCAGAAGCTTGCACCTGCCGAGGAAAAGCGTCCAGGTCAGAGCAGGATGGAGGCCACATCATAGGGTCCATCTGGGCTGGAGGCAAGTAGGAAGTATCTTGTGAGGGAGGCCATATCTCCTTCTCCTTCTCCACAGATGCTATGACCTGGGTGGAGACTGAGGACATCCTGAGCCGTCTTCGAAATCCTCTTCAGGGTCCAGAACTGGATCTTGACAGCATAGACCATCCCATGTCTGACGATGTCCTGGATGAAGAAGTGCCCCCATCACGGCCCATCCTGTATCGTCAGGTGCTGAAGGGACCAGAGGAGGACCTTGACCACATCGCCCACTCTATGGAGGATTCTTAAGAGCCCTAACCACTCTTCTCCTGTCCTGAGGTCTAGGCTGTTGTGACTACTGACTCTCCCCAGCTAGAAAAAAATAAATAAATACCTAAAAGTTTGTGGAAGGAATGAGTTTTTTTTTTTTTTTTGGTTTTTCGAGACAGGGTTTCTCTGTATAGCCCTGGCTGTCCTGGAACTCACTTTGTAGACCAGGCTGGCCTTGAACTCAGAAATCCTCCTGCCTCTGCCTCCCAAGTGCTGGGATTAAAGGCGTGCGCCACCACACCCAGCTAGGAATGAGTATTTTTAAGACCAACAATTCTGGCTCCATTCCTGGCTGCCAGCCTCTGCCCCAGTTAGCATCATCTTGGAAGAAGATGCAGAAGCTGCATCTTGGAGGAAGAACTATGCTGTCCTACCTATGGCGCATCAAAAGCTTCCGATGGATGGGGCACAAGGATTAGTTGACCCTCAGCTCATGAACAATTCTCCTTGGGTCCAATTCTCTGCACACAGGGATGAAGTGATAGGTGTGCCAAGCAGTCAGTGTGGGGACCAGTTAGCAGCATCAGCCTCAGAAAGGAAGCCCATCTTGGGCTTCCCACAAAAGAGTCTGAGGACATGCTTGAAGAGGTGGAAGGTTGTGTGTGACACAGGTTGATGAGTGTGTAGGTGACTACCAATCCCATCTGTGCAGTGAGATGTACTAAAGGGTCCCAGAGGCACACATTTTTCTAACCCTAGTAGCTCAGGCAGAACAGACATCTTAACAGAGGCCACCAGCTCTCCATCCTAATGCACCCCAAGCCCATGCAGCTACATAGGTTATCTACCAGTCTCACACTCTGTATGTCTCTTGTCCCCACTCCTCCAAGGACATGAGCAGGGGAGTGAAGCCTCATGTGCACTTGGCCTCTAAGCCCCACAAAGCAGGAACCCAGGTTCTATCTCATAGATGAATCTGGGGTCTTCAAACTACTTGAGCCTATTGCTTCCACACTGCAGATGAGTCCACATTATAGAAAAATCTGGTACCCCCACATTACAGCCCAACATTCCATCTTACAGACAAGTCCAGGGTCCTGAAGATGAACTGCTAGGCACTGACAGTGACCTCAAGGTCTAGCCTTCATCTCAGAGTAGCCCCACCTGCCATCCTGCTAAGAATCCAAATGAATCTGTCCGTGGCCCACACACTTGGTAGAGCAGCCTCTGCAGAGGTGCCAAAATCCTGCTCAGGTCTCAGGTAGCACCAGATCCCACAGAGGGCACCACAGCTGCTTGCCTTTCCCATGTTAGCCCTCGTGACCTCTAGCCTAGTCCTGGAAACACTTAGGGCAGGTCTCCTCTGCATAGGTACCTCCAGATCGACTTGGAGATGCTTTACTAAGTTTCCAGGAAATTCTCAATTGAACAGAGTTGACAATGCAGATTATTATCAAACCTCTTCTTGTCATTCCTCCGTCAAGTTAGAGATGGCCAGAGACCATTAGAATAATCCAGGCCCAGGTGGTCTGGAAGCAGTGCCTTGTGAAACACTCTGTCTAGTGCCCGTGAGGTTGGATTCATGATCCAAGTTTGAGCTGTTTCCCCTCCTCATTCCCTGAATCTAAGTAGAGGTCCTGCAGATGCTGGAGTTCCAAGTGCCTGGTGCTTTATTGGGACCAAAAGCATCTATTGGCCCAGGAGGGTGACTGTGGCCAGGTTTTGTTCTAGCTTTGCCTGAGCCAGGAACCTCTGTGGTCATTTCTTCCTAAAGCATGCAACTGGGGCTGGAGAGATAAGAACAAAAGAACCAGGCCTAGCTCCTGCCCAGCTCCCAGCCCTCAAATCACCATGTGGATTTTCTAACTGAGGAGGATCCATCACGGGTGCATAGGGGATGCTTACTTGGGAGCTGATGGCATCCATGGAACTCACCACAAGACAAGTTTACGAGTACAAAACCTTTAGATTAAAGATTGACAATGACTACTCTCCCTCCCCCATCAATCTCACAAGTCGTGGAATGGGGAATTTGTCAGGGTCATCAGAGTCTCTCAGGATCTGCCATCTTCTTGAACCCCAGGCTGATGTCCAGATCTGGTTGCTGCCAAGGGAAGGTGTGCTGATTGGGTTCAGGCACGGCCAACTGCCACCCTGGAGTAGTCTCTATGAGGGTCTGAGGTCAAGAGTCCCCTTCTTGAGGATGATGTTTCCATAGAGTGCCGTCTCCCTGCAGGAGGGTCAAGGTGCTGAGACTCCAACTTTGCCCTCAGAGAAAGCAAATCCCTTTCTGCTTCTATCCTACCTGCTCACCAAGGTCCAGGGACTCTGCTGCCCAAATCCCTCTCGCCTTCATGGGCAAAGCAGAAGTGGAGGCAGTTCCCAGGGACCTGAGTAAGTCACCCAGATGCAGCAGACACTCACCCAGTTGCAACCACAGCAAATGCCTTTTTTGCACGTTCATAAAATTCAAATCTCTCTATCTTCATCAGGGCTTTCTGGAAGACAAAAAGGCATGGTTGGAAGAATCTTGTCTGAAAATCCTCTAGGTGGACTTCTGATTTGAGTCCCCCATCAGGAGATAGCCAGGAGGCACCCTGGTCTTCTAGGCTCCAATCTTCTGGTTCTCCTGATGCTGGGTTTCAAGGACAGAGACAAGAGGCATCTTTTATATCTCTGTCTGAGCCTGTGATGGACAAGGTGCCTGTTGGGTATGAACTCAGCTCAGCAAGCTTTTAGATCAGTGATTCTCAACCTTCCTGTTGTGGTTTGAATATGCTTGGCCCCGGGAGTGGCACTATTTGGAGGTGTGGCTTTGTTGGAGTAGGTGTGTCATTGTGGGCATGGGCTTTAAGTCCTCATCCTAGCTGCCTGGAAGCCAGTCAGTCTTCCACTAGCAGCCTTCAGACGAAGATGTAGAACTTTCAGCTCTGTCTGAACCATGCCTGCCTGGATGCTGCCATGCTCCCACCGTGATGATAATGGACTGAACCTCTGAACCTGTAAGCCAGCCCCAATTAAATGTTGTCCTTATAAGTGTTGCCTTGGTCATGGTGTCTGTTCACAGTAGTGAAACCCTAAGACTCTTCCTAATGTTGTGACTACTCTTTAATACCTTATGCTGAAGTGACCCCTAACCATACTATTTTCATTACTATTTTATAACTGTAATTTTGTACTGTTACGAATTGTTACATAAACATCTATTTTTTTTTCATCTGCCTTCGAAGTCCCCTGCTTAGGACAAGAGTACTCAAGGGGTCCTGCTCAGACCTAATGGTTCTTTTGGAGAATAGGTGTGTCCCCTGCCAGGCAGAGATGTGGGCTGTGTGACAGGCAGACCTTAGCAAGAATGAGGTGGCAAAGAGCAAGACCTAGGGTGAAGATGTACATCTACAGGCTAGAGCGGACCCCATCCTGGAGCCCACAATCTTCTGGCTCAAATGGGACCAACTTCCAGGGAGGATAGGTCAGGATTCTGGGAGTAAGAGGCTTAGGAAGAGAGGGAGGTGGCCACAGGGCTCAGACACGCCTCTTCCCTGTCCATTCCCACGATTCACCCTTCCAGAGCCTAACTGTGAGGAGACAGAGGGTCCCATTGTTGGGGCTGCACTCACCTTACAGTCAGCTTTGAGAAGAAGAGATTCATAATGCTTCCATATCGGGGTCTGTAGGCCCTTCTCCTTGTCACTGGGCACCAGGTCCATGACAGCAGCCTTGGGAGACAGGAGTTAGCTCTGCAGTCTCAGGCACCTCCCTGGCTCCTCTGAGGGGCCCCCCCTGCCCCTTTTGGGATATATAGCCATATGTAGTCTAGCAAAGGGGAAACAGGCCCGGATCAGCAGCACAGCCTTTGGTTCTCACCGGGCTTTCCACATAGGTGTCCAGTGGCAGGAGCTTCAGCACAGCCTCCAGGAGCTGTGGGATGTCCAGGCCTAGGAAGGCAGAGCTGGGTTCAGGCTTCTGCTCTTACCATGACCTGCAACCCCACCTGTCTAAAACTTTCATTTTTGGACCATAAAATTTAAGCAACCAGCCAACCAGAATGAGGGGCCAGGACAGAGAGGCCACAGAACTAGGACTGTTTCCACCCCAGCCCTGTGGTGCTCACCGTCTGCTCGGATCTCTACAGGTCCGCACTGGCAGATGGAGGAAGTAGGGAAGTTCGCATCAGCAAGGACTGGAAAGACAGAAAGGCGAAAGATGGGCTGGAATCAGTGCAGTTCTCCCTCCCAGATGGTCACCTTACATAGTCACACATATTTCGAAGCCACACATCCCTGTGTATCAGCACAGTCCACCCACCATCTGGGATGTCCACAAGCCAGACCAGTATAACTCTCTCATTGCAGTTAGTGGGCCAGATCGTGGGCCACCCGGTAATCCCTTTCAGAAGGTTAAGGAAAAAAGAAACTGTGAATGAAACCAGTGTCTGAGAGGAGTAACCAATCAACAGTTACACTCCAGCTTCTGTGTTTTCCCGCCTTGCCCTAGGGCACCCGGCTACGGATCAAGAAACCGGCAGATCTCCGGGTAGCCTGGGAAGCCACGTGGGACGTCTGGGAATTACCCCGCCGCTGAACTTGGAACCTGGTTTGCCCTTCTTGTAGTTCTATGGCCTGGTCCAATCGCGGGCCTCAGCTCAGCTATTTCCTCAAGCAGCTGAATAGCTTCCTGCTCCGAAGGGCAAGATGATTGCGGCAGTATCCACAGCCTTTCCTGAACGCTGCCAGTTAAGGGCTCCTAAGAGGATCGCACCCCTGTCAGAGGGCCGCGCTGCCAGCTTTTCGTGCTCACCAATTTCATCTCCATGCCCCATTCGCGCAAGCGCGAACAACAGCTCAGGGGACAGCACCTTCGGGATGCCCTTGAGCGCAACCATGGCCGCAGGATTGGTAGAGTGCGGGAGTTGTCAGCCGGGCGGTGCCACATGGATTGGGGCGGGGCCAGAGGAGAGGCGGGCCCAACAGCTGGGTAACTAACTGTGTTAGACCCTTGGCTCTGGGGTGACATGCAAAACTCTGAGGCCAAGTCTGTGTGGGAAGCAGAAAAATGCCCGAAGAAGCACCCGCGGAAACAGGTCAGGCACAGCCTTAGCCCTAGGATCTCTGATGTCCCAATCCAGATGGCTCTGGTATGGCTGGCCACTGCTGTCCAGCTTGGTGGCAGTGATAGGTAAAATTTGAGAGGTAAGGGGAGGGCTTTCTGCTTCAGTTGTGAATAGCATCAAGGGATTAGGACCAGTCCAGGAGGCAAGCCAGTAGAGGCAAAACCAAATCAAACCCCCAGGTTGTACTGGGGCCGGAGACCAAATAATATTAAGTAGCTGAGAGCTTCTTCACCAGGGGAGTGCCTTCTTAGGGCAGTCTGCACACATCGAATTTTCTTGAACTCTAAAGCCAGGAGTCAGCTAGAAGCTGATGGCTCTGGGTGGGTTCCTATCCTGCTAGGGCAGACCTAACACTGGGTGTGCTATGCTAGATCCAGGGTTGAGTTGAATCTCCCACGAGACATCTTAAAACACTGTTCCACTTTTCAGAATCAAATGACTGAGGTATATGCTCAGTGAACACACAAAAATTAAACGAATGAGGGGCTGGAAAGATGGTTCAGTGGGTAAGAGCACCGGCTCCTCTTCCAAGGGACCTGGGGTTGGTGGCTCACAACCATCTGTAACTCTAGTTCCAAGGGATCCATAGCTCATTTCTGTCCTCTGAGGCACCAGGCATACATGTGGTACACAGGGATGAATGCAGGAACAGCATTTTTTTAGAAAGCATATTTTAAAAGAACAAAATAAAACAAACAACTAATGATTCCAAGGCGTCAGTTTCAAGGCTTCCCCTATTGGGTGGTTGCCATCTTTGCTTGTTTATTCTACGCTGTGTGTCAATCAATGGCTAACATATACTTTCTTGTGTGCCCAGCTTTAATAAGTGAACACTGGGGCTGGAGAGATGGCTCAATGACTAAAAGCACTAGCTGTTCTTCCAGTGGACCCAGGTTTGATTCCTATCACACACGTGGTGGCTCAAAACTGTCTAGAACTATAGTCTGAGGGAATCCAACGCCCTCTTCTAGGGAAAAGTGAGCTTTTCCAGGAGAAAGGCCCGGAGGCCTGGCTCCTAGACCAGGAAGCTTTGGTTGGGTGATATAGTGGACCATGTCAGTTACCACGGTCTGGGCTGTGTATTAACTTCATAACAAACTTTGAATACTTGGTTATGATGTATGTCTTAATCTGGAGTTTAGGCAGGTCTCAACCTTCAAACTCTCCAAACTCCATTCTTGTTTATTTGAGAAAAGGTCCTACTACGTAGCCCCTGCTGGCCTTTCCCCACCGGATGAATTTTGTGCAAACACCTGAGGTTCAGATGGAAATTGCTTCCGGATGAGTCTCCACTCTCACACTGATGGGCACTGAAGGTGCTGCAGAGTGACCCTGACGCCCTTCTGCCACAGCAAATAGGTAGTCATTTCCTGACAAGGACACTCTGGGCAAAGCAGATCTTGGGATCCTAGCCACATTCCATGGAAATGCTAGGGCCATGGTAAAAGGTCACTCTCTATACAGGCTGATTTTGTGTGTCAACTTGACTCAAGCTGGAGTTATCACAGAGAAAAGAGCCTCCCTTGAGGAAATGCCTCCATGAGATCTAGCTGTAAGGCATTTTCCCAATTAATGATCAAGGGGAGAGGGCCCAGCCCATTATGGGTGGTGCCATCTTTGGGCTGATAGTCCTGGGTTCTATAAGAAAGCAAGTTGAGCAAGCCAGGGGACACAATCCAGTAAACAACACTCCTCCATGGCCTCTACATCATATCCTGCCTTCAAGTTCCTGACCTGCTTGAGTTCCTGTCCTGACTTCCTTTGGTGATGAACAGCAATGTGGAAGTTAAGCTGAATAAACCCTTTCCTCCTCAACTTACTTCTTGGTCATTATGTTTTGAGCAGGAATAGAAACCCTGACTAAGACACTGTCCTACCGTGCACTGTAGCCGGGATGGTGAGAAGCCAGGCACTGTCCATATGCATTACCTGGCTCAGGATGGAGGAATGCAAGAGTAGTCACAGTTATCTGGAAGGTGGAATCAGGACTACTTACATTCAGGAGTTCAAGACAAGTACATATTGAGCAATATATTGAGGTGGCTTCAAAAATAATATCACATTACTGTGAGAATAAATGACAAGTCTTCATCTCAGCATAAGATATCAGGCTTTAAACACATCTACTACAACACAAATGAACTTGGAGGATATTTGTCTTAGCTGAGGCTTTTAACATTCTACAACTCCTGGCTTAACGTCTCACAGTTGTAAGGACAAGAAGTCGAAGCAAGGTAGATTTGCTGTCTGACGGGAGGCAGACTTTCTGGCCCTTCCTCATGCCTTCTCATTTCAACTTCATAGGAAAAGGGCTACAAGAGTTCCTTCAGGGCCTTACAAATCCACTCATGAGTCCAACTTTTAACATTTTAAGAACATCACCTTGAGAGGTGAGGGAGGGGAAATACTGTGCATTGCATTGTACAAGGGCCATAACAAAACATAACAATTACTCTAATTCCACTTTTTTTTTTTTTGGTTTTTTGAGATAGAATTTCTCTGTGTAGCCCTGGCTGTCCTGGAATTCACTCTGTAAACCAGGCTGGCCTCGAACTCAGAAATCCGCAATCCACCTGCCTCTCCCTCCCGAGTGGTGGAATTACAGGTGTGTGCCACCACTGCCCAGCTTTTAATTCCACTCTTGAGGAACCTGGAGCCATCCCATTCTTGTACAAAGTAAAAGGGTTGGTGCCAGAGGCTGTGAAGTGGTGTTGGGAGTCAGTGTCTAATGGAGACAGTTTTAGCTTAGAAAGATGAAGGTCTAGAGACCAGAGCCTGATGGTGGGGATGGCCACACACTGATGCGAAAGGGCTTGATGCTGTACGTGGTTCCAATGGTGAAGTTAAAAAAACAAAACAAAACAAATAGTCACGGCATGGTGGTATACACCTTTAATCCCAACACTTGGAAAACAGAATCTGGCTGATCTCTGTGAGTTCAAGGTCAACCTGGTCTATATAGTAACTTCCAGGTAACTAAGGATACACAGTGAATAAATCCATAAGAATAGCAATAATAATTTTAAAAAAACACATTGACTCTCTAGAGACAACTACAGGTGAGTCAAAACTAAACTGTGAAGTAGTTACTTTCATTGAATTCTCGTGTTGGGAATCAGCAGAGAGGGCCACTTCCCTCTTGAAGCTAACAACCTGAGCTGCGAGCTGTGGAGAGTGCACAGGGGAGTGGCTGTCCCAAGCGTGCACTTGACCTTACAGTGAAGTTAAAAAAACAACAACAAATCAAGACCCCTTGAAAGCTTCCCAGGTTTCTGATTCAGAAGACGGTGTGAGTCTGACTTCCAACAACTGGTGGAGGTTGTGGGCCACACCATGAGTACCCAAGCTGTGGCCACAGCCCCGAAGCCTTCGGTAGGAACTGTGGCCGACACTACTACCCTTTCGGATCATTTATTTGCCTCTCAATGGACAGGCTGAGCTTTCCTTCCCAGGGTGGCCAACGGTATAGCTGCCAGTTCTCAGTGGTCTTTGAAGTTGGCCTTCCTTTTCTCTACAAATGCAGACATCCCTTCTCTCCGGTCATCCTGGTAGGAAAGGAAGAGAGAGGTGAAGTTTGAATCTTCCCATTGAGGCCCTCAGCTGACTGCCTGCATCTCCAAGGTGCTCTCGTGGCTCCCTCCTTGCCTGCTCTCTGAGCTCACCAACAAGACAGTGATTCTGCAGTAGGGCCACCTGTGGCCTGTAAGATATGGGATTCCCCGAAACAGTGCTAAGCTTGGGACAGGGGATTGTAAACCATGCAGGACACAGTCAACCAGGAGCAATAACATGAGTACCACCAGAAACTCATGCTTATGGATCTGGCAGGGTCTGAGTTGGGAATCTCTCACAGAGCTGTGGGGCAGCAACAGAACTCCGCTTTTCATCCATCCCTTCCTTAGCCAGTGGACATGCTATGTGCAAACATCTTCACTTCTTCCTTAGAGGACCAAGCCATTTAAATTTTTTTTTCTTTAAAGTGTGTGTGTAGCTGGGTGTAGTGGCGCATGCCTTTAGTTCCAGTACTCAGGAGGCAGAGGCAGGTGAATTTCTGAGTTCGAGGCCAGCCTGGTCTACAAAGTGAGTTCCAGGACAGCCAGGGCTATACAGAGAAACCCTGTCTTGAAAAACCAAAAAACAAAAAAAAGTGTGTGTGTGATTGTGTGTGTGTGCAGCACAGACAGAGATCAGAAGTGAGGTATTAGAGGAGTTGGGAGTTTCCGGTGATTGTAAGCCATCTGGTGTGGGTGCTGGGAAGTGAACTCTAAGTCATCTCTTCAGCTCCTTAAATGTTTCTTTTATAAAACACTGAGAACTGGGCCAGTGGTGCAATAGGTAATGCATCTGGTGATCAGAAGATTCTTTCAAACACCTAGATGTGAGCTTCTGATAAGAGGTGATCTGCAGTCAAGCATGATAGCACACTCCTTTAATCTCAGCATCTGGGAGGCTGGGCAGACAGATCTCTGTGAATTCGAGGCCAGCCTAGTCTACATAGTGAGTTCCAGACCAGCCAGGGCTACATAATGAGACTCTCTCAAACCAATACACAAATAGAATAAAATTTAAGAATTAGGTGGCGGTGGTTAGAGATAGCTCAGCAGTTAAGAGCACCAATTGCTCTTCCAGAGGTTCTGAGTTCAAATCCCAGTAACCACATGGTGGCTTACAACCATCTGTAATGGGATCTGATGCCCACTTCTGGTGTGTCTGAAGACAGCTACAGTGTACTCACGTACATAAAATAAATAAAATCTTAAAAGAAAAAAAAAAAAAGAGAGAGATGGCTCAGTAGCTAAAAGCACTTGATACTCTTGAATGGGATCTGGGTTTGGTTTCCAACGCTTAAATGGTGGCTACAACAGTCTGTAACTTCAGTTCCAAGGTATCCAGTGCCTTTTTCTGGACTCTGCAGGCATCAGACATGGATACAGTGTATTTACACACACAGAATGCATATGAGATAAATACTATTTAGAGATGGTTTCTCTGTGTTACACAGGCTGGCTTCAAACTCTTGGGCTCAAGCAATTATCCTTGGCCCCAGGCTCCAAAGTTCTGGGAGGACTGTGGCCAGCTACAAATCCACTTTGAATACAGCTGATGCTTCGTGGTGTAACTCATGGGGCCTGTTTGCAGTGAGAGATCCCCAGCAGCATCTGCAATGGAAACAGACTTGAATCCTGAGCAGAACATGTTTTACTCACAGTGGCAAAGGTGGAATAGAAGAGCTTCTTCTCCAGCTTATTTCCTTCTGTTAACGTCATCTCAAAGGCTGAAAAGGAAACCCTGGGGTCACCAACTGAAGTCTCAAATGTGTAGGTACATGTCAAACTGACTGTGACCTACAGAAAGGGCTACAGGCTTGGCATGGGCTCCACACTGATCCAGCTCTCCCCGTTTCTCAAGTGAATGGCCTATGTGGATGTAGCCATATGAATACCCTGCTCTCCTAGGCCGCCCAAACACCTTAGTAGTGGTCCAGGGATCTCAGAAAAGCACCAGAACTGAATAAGGGACGAATAGCAGAATCTGTCCAGCTAAGAGGACCTGAGGTGGCTGGTAGTACTGAACATAGAAACACAGTAAAGGATAAGAAGCAGAAGAGGATGGCTATGCAGCAGGGAGAGCTCCTGCTGGGATCTTCTTCCAGTGAGAATATTGTCCTGTAGAGCAGTGCTCTGGAGGATCTGAGCTAAGACTATGCCTGCCACTGTGAACTTGCCAGAAGCCTTAGTTGTGCCCTGTGTGCTCCACAAACAGCTGGCTCTTTAAACATCAACACACCTGATTGTGGCCAACAGCAACCCTGAAAGACTGGTGTACCCTCTGGAGGTAGCAACAACTTTTCTGAGTCACATTTTTCCCCCCAAGATGACTCTACATGTGAGTGACAATAAGCAGAAATACAGTGCCATTCCAAATGCTGAGATAAACTATCACATTAAGACTCCGTTCCTGGAACTGGAGAGATGATTCAGTGGCTAAGAACACTTGTGCTCTTACAGAGAACCTGGGATCTCTCCACAGAGAGCCTCACGACTGTACAACGTCCTTCATTGCACCATGTACACATGTGATGTACATACACATAGGCAACCAAACACACACATAAAAATAAAAAAATTTAGAGCTGGGTATGGTGGCGCACGCCTTTAATCCCAGCACTCGGGAGGCAGAGGCAGGTGGATTTCTGAGTTCAAATCCAGCCTGGTCTACAAAGTGAGTTCCAGGACAGCCAGGGCTATACAGAGAAACCCAAAAAAAAAACCAAAAAAAAAAAAAAAAAAAAAATTTAGAACAACCACAAAAACTCCACTCAGGTGGTATTCCACAAACCCTTCTACCTCCAGCCCTGAGAGATCTCCTGGCCTCTGCTGCCCTCCACACATGAAAAGGCACACAGACCCACATATACACACACGTGCATATACATTCCCATACATGTTAATAAATAACAGAACTATATTAAGAAAAGACTCCACGCTGGATGTGGTGCATGTGATACATGCCTACAATCCTAGCTACTGAGGCAGGTGAATGCAGAGTTTTCGGGCAGCTTCAGTTAAAGAGAGAGACCTTGTCTCAAAATCTAAACAACAGAATCAGCCAGATGGTTCAGTGGATAACAACAGCCCGTGTTGCCTCGCCTAACGACAACTGGAATCCAATCTCTGGAACCCTTATTATGGAGAAGGAGGTAACTGTCTCCTCAGATCATTCTCTGACCTCCACATGTGCACCACGGGATGTCCCCTCAGTAAGTTAAAATGTGAAATAAATAACGAAATGGGTATATTTAAAGAGAAGAAGAAAGAAAAGGTTGAGGCAGCTCTGAGGAAAGCAAGTGAGAGCAGCGCCATGAGGTGAGAAAACTGATGGAAGGCTTCACTTGAGCTATGCTACTGCAGGCCCCAGGCTACAGCCCACTTGCATAACCAGAACATGTCACAGGAGGGGACCATTCAGTTCAGATCCCCAGAGACAGCTGTCCCAGGAACCACGGACCACTGACTTCAGGGATGTGGCTACACTCTTGGTCGTCCCCTGTGCCTGATACTGCACTGCCACTATGTGCCGGGCCTGGCCCCGCCTTGGGTCCTGGTATAAAGAGATACTCAGCATAGCTTATTAGACCTTTCAGTGACCAAAACCTGGAATACTCTGGCAAACCGCAATTCTGAGAACTTTCCCACTGCTGCCTGGGACAAGGTGGGGTAGTTTGAAACCTCACAACTTCACCTATGCAGTCCTGTGGCCTCTTCCCAGCAGACTCCTACCTGCATTCACAGACTCTTTCGCCATGGCTACTATGATTTTGGAATTGCTGGCAATTTTTTCTGCACACTGGATGGCTTCTTCAACCAGTTTTTCAACAGGAAAAATCTTGCTCACAAGACCTAAAACATGAAAAGTCTGAATATCATGCAGAAATATCCTTGCCCACTTCCTCTAGAACCCAGTGACACTGAGAGGCCAGTTCTCTGGGTCCTAATCAAGGGATGGCTGTCCCCAGCAGTGGGTGACTCTGTGCTCTCCACTGCCGGGCTCTGGTCACATGCTGTCTACAGGATCAAATAGAACAGAAGACTTGAGGACTGTGGTTACTGGCAAGGGCAGGAAAAGGCCTGGCCTTTAAGAGCCTTTAAAGGACAGTGGGAAGAGATGCTGTTATGATTTCTAACCTGAACGTATGTTGCCACTCTTTGGTACTTAACATATTTCAAGATATAAAAGCTAAGGACAGAACCTTAGGGCTCCAACGCCAGCTACCCACGGGGACACCTGAAGCAGCCTAAGCCTTCCCCAGCTCCCAACATCAGATACCCAACCTGCTTGCTTCGCATCCTGGGCTGAGATGCGGTCACCAGTGAGGACCATCTCCATTGCTAGCGATTTGCCGACTGCTCGGGTGAGTCTCTGTGTGCCCCCAGCACCTATAGGGAGAGATGTGAGGTTTCAGCTGGCCCTTTGTCAGGTGACACTGAGAAGAAACCCAGGGCTGGGACACAGCTCAGTGACAGAAGAGGCTTTAGCATGCACGAGGCCAGGGGTTTTTGTTCTCAGCATTAAAAAGGAAGAAAGAAAAATCAAATTGGTTCCTTTTCCACCATTCTAGGTCTGCTTGAAAGCCCATGCTGGATTGAATCCCAGCCTGTACCAATACACTGATCTCCCTGCCCAGAATCTCAGAACAAGCCTGGTCAACCCTGGAGAGTAGCAGAGGCCTCCTCTGAGTGTGGTCTCTTCTCTGAGGGCTCAAGTCCTTTCTCTGAGTGTTCACCTCCTCCTGCCAGGTCTAAGTGGCTCCTGGAGGGCAATGCTATTGCTTCCTCCATATCTTAGGGCTTTCCCAGGCAGTGGAGAGTGAGAATTCCCCAGGAACTGTGCTGAGCTCAGGGATGCTTCCTGACCTGCTACGCCACTGGCATAGGAGTGGACAGAGTCAGGCCCACATGGGACGGAGTTTTCGGTGTAAACCCAAGTCTACTCATCTTTCTCCCAAGCTTCTGGCATACAAAGCTCTTAAAGGTGTATGGATCATTGGCAGGAAAGAACCATTGTGGCTCAAGCCAGTAAACTCTGTGTGTATGACATTGTTGGATTTAGGATCTGTATATTCATAAGAGATGGACATGTCCTGAGGCTCCCAGACTGCGCTGAGCTTCATATGCTGTCTTTCAGGTGCTGGTTGGCAGAGAGAAAACTGAACAGACAAGTCACCCATCTGTGGTTGGATGCAAGCCATAAGGCTGAGACCCAGGCTTATACTGTTACAGCTCGCTTGCTTGCTTGCTTTCTTTCTTCTTTTCTTTTCTTTCTTTCTTTCTTTCTTTCTTTCTTTCTTTCTTTCTTTCTTTCTTTCTTTCTTTCTTTCTTTCTTTCATGTAAGTATACTGTAGCTGTCTTCAGACACCCCAGAAGAGGGCATCAGATCTCATTACAAATAGTTGTGAGCCACCATGTGGTTGCTGGGATTTAAACTCAGGACCTTTCGAAGAGCAGTTAGTGCTCTTAACTAGGCCCCAGCTCACATATTCTTTTTTTTTTTTTTTTTTTTTTTTTTTTT
>CACVCL010032016.1:0-22132 GCA_902729485.2 Mus minutoides | reverse complement strand
GTCAGAGGCCAAGGCAAGAAAATTGCTAGTTTCAGACTAGCTTGGGATGGGCTGTGGAGCTGGACCTTTAATCCTATCATTTTCGAGGCAGAAGCAGGCAGATTTTTGTGAGCTGGGGGCCATCTGACTTACACAGTGAATTCTAGGCCAGCCAGGGCTACATAGCAAGACACATGAAACAAATAAACCAGCAAATAACCTCCCTAGTCCTTAAACAAACAAACAAATCAAAGGAATTAAAAAGAATAAAAGAAAAGAAGGAAAGAAGAAAAGAGTCTGCTGGGGTGAACACACTCAGTGTAAACACAACTGCTTCTGTGGGAGACACCAGCTCACAGATGGATTTGGAAGCTATTTGCAAGGCTGATCAGCTTGCGGTTGTATTCCAGCCATGACAAATGGTGCCTGGTTGAACAAATGTTACATTTCCATGAATTAATAGTCTAAGATCAACAGATGAAGAAAACAGACACACCTGCCCTCTGTTGGATTATCTGAATGTCTTGCATGGCCCTTCATTTTCCTAGCTACTTGTGGAACACACTAGTTCAACCTAAAGGCATAAGATCTTGGGACCAGTACCTGGTTCTAAAGTATCCTATTCTGGCAGGATGGGGTTTCTTTTGTCTTGAGTGGGACTAGGTGATCACAGCACAGAAGTGTCATGTGTAAGTGGCACACTTACTCAGGTGGGCAATGACTCTTGTATATGAAAAATTAATTTCAGTGCCTGTTCATGCAGTGTTAAATAAATGTTAGGCAAATCTTCAAGCTGAATATACTCTCAAAGAGTGTGATAGTTAATGGCTGTGCTCTTATTCAGTATGATGTGCATGTTCATTGTCAACAGAGAGTATTTAGACTTTCACTACCTTCTGTAGAGCTTTGCTATTTAGAAGTCTAATCCACATGGCCAAGCAGGAAGAATCTGAAGCATGCTAGACAGCACCTTTCAGCCTCATTATAAAGGTTTCCATGTGTTAAGGTTTGTGAAGGAACTCCTACTTTATGTCTAGAGGAGTGTTAGGCTGGTTTATGTGTGTGCATGTGTGTGTGTGTGTGTGTGTGTGTGTGTGTACATGTGCATGTATTTGTGTCCATGTGCATGTATTTGTGTACATGTGCATGTGTGTGTCCATGTGCATGTATGTGTGTACTGTGCATCTGGCAGACAGAGGATGATGTCTGGTGTTCAATCAGTCTCTACCTTATTCCTGTAGACACAGTGTCTCTAACTGAGGAGCTAGGTTGGTGACCAGCAAGCTCCAGAGATTTCTGTCTTAGCTTCCCATAACGCCTGAGCTGCAAGTACACATGCAGCCATGTTCAGCTTTTTATTTAAGTGCAAGTATCCAAACTTCATTATTCATGCTTGAGCAGTGTCTTAGTTAGGGTTTTACTGCTGTGAAGAGACACCATGGCTAAGGCGAGTCTTATAAAGGACAAGATTTAATTGGAGCTGGCTTACAGGTTCAGAGGTTCAGTCCATTATCATGACCACATCTAGGCAGGCATGGTGCAGGCAGAGCTGAGAGTTCTACATCTTCATCAGAAGATTGCGAGTGGAAGATTAGCTTCCAAGCAGCTAGGATGAGGGTCTTAAAGCCCACACTCACAGTGACATACCCATCCCATCAAGGCCACACCTACTCCAACAGGGCCACACCTACTCCAACAGGGCCACACCTACTCCAACAGGGCCACACCTACTCCAACAGGGCCACACCTTCTAATAGTGCCACTCCCTGGGCTGAACATATGCAAACCATCACAAGCTGCAAGTGCCCTTACCCAGTGAGCCACCTCTTCAGCTCTGGGGCTGATACTTCTAAACCAACATTTATCCAATCCTGTAGTTCTAGATTTTAAATTTCAGACTATTTACACTAGGACTTGTAAAATCTGAGCTTTAAAAATTTAAAAATTTTTAAAATTTAAAAATTTAAATCTTGATAAGGAAGTGACTGACAGTAGTATGTGCATTAGTGTTTCATGTTTAATTTTTAAGCTTCAGAAGGACCTTGGCCTTCTTTCTCAATATTATTTCATGGTAATTAACCTGTGCATATATGTATTTTACAAGCCCCCATGAACTCTCCAAACAGTGCAATTCCATTCGTTTCTGAAATCACTTAGATATATACAATTATAAAAATTTTCAAATCAAGATCCTAATCAAGGCTCTGAATGACTAATCATCATGTTATGCACCATTTCCACAAAGAACTTGTCATTTAGTCTCTAGGTAGCTGATATCTTAAATATGTGCTAATATCGTTATATTAGCACTGAGAATGGCAGTTTGAACAAGTATCCTTCTAGGGCCCATGTATAAGAAGCCGTCTCTAGGGTACAGCTACTGAGAGGTTAAGGATGTTTGGAGGATGGAGCTGAGTGTGAGGTTTTGGGTCAATGGGGCATGGCCTTAAGGAGGCCTTAGGATGCTGTCATTTTTGCCTTCTGGCCATAAGCTGAGCAGTTCGCCTCACAGTGAGCTCCTCATCACCGCTTTCTGGATCCCTCGACATGGGATGAAAGAAAGGATTTAAACTTCAGAACTATGAGCCAAGTAAACCTTTTGGCTTTACGTATCTCAGGTATGTTGTTACAGGAACTCAAAGCTGACTACCACAGCGGCCCTCTCTTGATCTCACAGGCTTACCTGGCCACCATTTCTTTCTCTTTATGGGACGCATACCCACTGCTGCTGAGCGGCTTCAGAGGAGACGACAGGAAGTAAAGGCGGTGGTTTGTGAAGTACTGGTCAACCAGTGGGAGGAGAACCTGGAAGCCATCGAGCAACACTTTTAAAGTAGCTGATCAAAGTCTATCTGACAGTTCCTTTTAAAGAATTCATTCTTGGTGAACAAAAGCATCCCAACACTGGCTGTGGATTTCCAGGAAATTCTACTCTTGGTCTCACTTTGCATTATTATTATTAATTATTATTATTATTATTTTCTGTGCTATTAACAAGAAGTGTTGGAGTTATGCAAAAGAAAAAATTACTAACAAAATATAGGCACAAATACATTTGCATAAGGACCCAATTTCATCTTTTTTCTCTTCTCTTCCTTCTCCTCCTCTTCTTCTTCCTCTCTCTCTCTTCCTTTCTTTCCTTCTCTGTCTCGAATCCCTTCTCAACTCCCATTTCCATGCCCTAAATAAACTCTGCTCTACACTAAAAAAAAAAAAAAAAAGACCCAATTCCAAGTCAATATCTGGGAAACTCAGACTTCCTTCTTGGCCTTGGCCATGACATCAACAGCTGCACTCAAGGTATAGCTGAGCCCTCAACGTAAGCATCTGTCTCTGCTTCTCAGAGCCAAGATACTGAAAGGCACTTGGTACCTCTGAGCAGGGTTTTATGGACAACATTCATTGGTACCCAAATGCATTCTTTCCTTTCCAGCCACAGAACAGCTGGTTTTAGTGAGACAGGGCTGCGGAGTTTGCTTGGCTTCCTTTGTAGCTGGAGTAAATGAAAATGTCTCGCTGGTGGCACTAATTTAGAATGTCAGAAAAGCAGCAGCTTGCTCACCCCTCTTTGCTTTACACACCAGTTTCCCACAGATGCGGTACAATTGACCTTGTTTGGAGCACACCGGCAAGAAGCACCCTGTTCTAGATGGTGCAGAACAAGGCAGGAGGGTCCCTAAGCTACAGTGTGGAGCTGAGCAGGCTGCATACTTCCTCAGAACTCCTACCCACTCTGCGTCTGTTTCACAACAAGCAAATTCACCTCTGTCTCACGGAAAGCTTTCGGAGTAGATCCTGAGTGAAGGAGAAAAACACTTACTTTGGCAAAGAATTTGATCTCCTGGTCATGGGGAGACTTTTCCGTCTTCCCACTGCTGACAATGGCTTCTACAAAGACAGGAGTAACAAACTTTGGTCAGAGCAAACAAGCAAACAGACAAACAGATAAACAACCACAGTATTTTTAGAAGCAGAGCTGCTTTTTGAAAAGTCAAGGAGCAAGCCTAGTTGCTTTCATGAAATAACATCTTATAAAGCACGTTGAGACGGTGCTGGTTGGGTATGTGTCATGTCACCTCTCTCACAGCTGTCTCGCTACACCCTTTCCTGAAGCAGCTTCAGGGGTGTCCATAGTCACAAAGTGTGGGAAAAGTTAATAAGATGATCACAAAGTGTGGGAAAAGTTAATAAGATGAGTTGCTTTACCAGACAACACAAGAGCTGATCAAATCCAGCAGGGAGGCCAAGGAACTAAACTAGGTGGGGGATGGGGTGGGGGATAAACCTCAGCCACTATTCTCCACCCAAATTATATGTCTCCGTGGATCACAAACATTGATGACATAAGAACCTCACTCCTGGGGCTGGAGAGGTGGCCCAGTAGTTAAAAGCACTGACTGCTCTTTCAGAGGTGCCAAGTTCAATCCCAGCAACCACATGGTGGCTCACAATCATCTGTAACAAGATCCAGTGCCTTCTTCTGGTGTGTCTGAAGACAGTGATAGTATACTCATGGGGTAATACCCAATGCTTTCCCGGTATCTTGCTGCCACACTTACCCAAGTGAGCTATAAACTCTTGAGCTGCGTCGACATACTTCAGGATCTTCTTCAAAAACTTGTAGGCAAATCTCTTCTCCATGGAGGAGGCATCCAGCTCCATGTCCTTCATGCCCCTAGATGGAACAGAGATGGAACCCCCCCCCGGAAGTAGCAGGGAAAATCACGTGACTTTGGTGCACCACCCATCCTCCCCATGTTGCCGAATCTAATTTTCAGTGTGGACAGCTGCGTTCAGTGGCTTATCATCTGACTGACTCGTGCACTCGGACCTTGACTGTGTGAGCTCACAACACTTCTGCTAAAGTAATTTCTCAGCGGAGTCTTCAGAGAGAGCTTTATAATTATTACTAAAAGATACGTGGTTGGAAGTCAGAGACAAATACTCCTCATATGTTTGACCTGATGCTGGCCATCAATAGATGCGAACAAATTATAAATTGGGTAGAATGAAGGAAGCAATATTGTTAAGTTTCAAGCCTGGGACCAAGGGCTGAGCTGCCTACTTAACATTATCAAAGCAGACCTGGCCTCCAGGTTCTCCCAGCAGCTCTCAGTCCCTACCTGTTACAGGATGTGTTTGCCATACCCCACCTTCTTCCTGAAGCTCTCCAGCCCAGGGCTGGGCTGTCCTTCCCTCAGAGGCTCTTCCCTGTATAAGCCAGCCATTTGGTTACACTGCCCTGTCTTTTCTTTTGGTCTCTTGCCCTTTTTGACTACTGCTCCTGGTTGTCTTCTCTCCCTCTTTGGTTATAGTAAAGGAGAAATTTTCTTTTCCGTGAGCAAGGAATTTTATCAGCAAATTACACTCCACATTCTTCTTAGTGCTAGAAAGAGGATTAAAGCTGGGCAGGGCGTCTTTCTCAACAGCTTCCCTGGAGGCTGTCTCCTGCAGCATGACCTTTCCCACCCCACAATGCGGCAAATACTCTTCTCTGTCATTTTCTTCCTATGAACTACAATAGAAATATTTGTATCATTTTTATTTGCTTGGCATTAGCTAGCAAAAATTTATAGGAAATTAAAAAGAGAAATATCTTGCTTGTCAACGACTTCTTTGACGGGGAATGGATATATCAGAGCAGGGTCTCCACTTGGTTTCTCCTCCTATAAAGAAGTTGGCAAGCATAATGCTCTGGGTCTCGCCACAGACATCTGATCAGAGACTTAGGTAGTCCAAGCCAACTTGATAGAAAACATTCATCCATGTGTGACAGAGTGTCTTAGGACATCTCGATGTCCCCCCCCCCCCCCGCCCCTAGAGGTGCTGTAGCTTCAGAAGAATCAGTTCCTGGCCTCAGAGGTGGCTTATGTTGGTTGTGCTTGCTGCTGTTATTGTTATATAGTTTAACAAGCCATAAAACAATCAAGTCAAAGTGTGGAAGAGCTGTTGGTTCTATGAAAACCAAGCGGCTATTTCACAAAGATCGTCAGCTGCAAATTCATAGATATAGTTTTGAATTAAGGATAAGTAGGGATAGGGGAGAAATCTAAAACATAATCTAGCATATCAAACCTTGTTTTGCTTGTGCCTCACATTCTTATTCCTCTTTAAAGGCAGCTAAATTCTAAAGCTTCCTGGGTGTATTATGAATATGGTTTATCACTCCAATTGCTGGAGAATATATTAAGAAAAAGCTTTGACCTATAACATAATGTTTGTGAGTGCATATACATGCATTCATTATAAGTCCATTCAAAACTTTCAAGCACTGTCTTTAATCTCATGGTTTTTGTAGCTGGGTGATTAAGTACCAATGGGGAGATCAAACTCACATCACCTCTGCCCCAGTAATACCACATGGAAGATGACTTACCTAGAAACGAGAATGCCATTCACCTGGAGGAATTTGAACAGGTCCTGGGCCTTCTCTCGATCTCTGAACTTTTCCTTGGCAGTCAAGGTGTCATATGGTACCAAAAGCGGGTGGCTGCCACCACCTGAAGTAAGATGAGAGATAAACACAGACTTGTACTTCTGGGAAGAGGGAGCTACCACCGCCCCACTGCCACATCCCACGGGGTGCCCCAGAACAAGCTCACCTTTGCTTTCCAGCTCCAGCTTCTTCTTTTTGGCCCAGATATTGTGATAGTTCTCCGCCACCACCTCCACCATTCCCTGTGCCCCACCCCGGAGACATAAGAGAGAAAGCAAGCAAGAAAAATGGCTTCCCACTTTCCCGGTTCTGGAACAGCTCCACCAGATGCTATCCACCTGCTGCCGGAGGCCTTTTATCGATTAGTCTGTGTGACTCACCCCGAATACAGAAAACTCTTTCAGATTCTGCCTTTCCTTTGCAACTTATTATCCTGGCAGTTGAGGGCATCCATGAGAAACACACATTCCTGCCAAAGCTACCAGCACCTCGTTTAGCTTAGTATTATACTTTTTACCCAAGATAGGGAGCTGGCTAGGAGAAGTCATGCCAAAGCTAAGAATTCATGAAAACCTTTACCTCAACAGATTTTTTAAAGGAAAAAAATCACACCTTGCTGAGAACTACTGTCACTGAGATTTATCAAATATAATGAATCTTTCTATGAGGCTTATACAGCTTTGACCTAGAGCAAAGGATAAATAAAAAGCAAAGCAAAACTCCCCTTAAGGCCCAAGGGGTTGGTCTACTGGCTTCTTCCCCAGGCTAGAGCAGAGGCCATAGATACCAGTATGTGCAGGAAGGAGGAGTGGAGGGAAGCAGCTGAAACCTTTAGGTACATCTTTTTGGTTTTATCTTTTCTGGGTCCTACAGTGATTGTTTTCTTGCACCATTGTGGGGAAACTGAGCAGATCTACAGTGGCACATGCAGGGTGTCCTTATGGCTGCTGAGATTAACAAGGACCAGGCAAGCATTTCCATCCAGGTGCTGCGTTGCACCAACTTTCTCTTATTTTATTTTGGAAGTTTGGCATGAAGACCTTGCTGTCTACTCTTCCTCTTATGGAGTCAGCACCCTTTATGGTGCTCTTGGAAGCACAGCTTCCTCTTCTTAGATGACTGGTCAATTCTCTGGTGTTTCCTTCACAGCCCAGGCACACCACAATAGTTGTGATGTTCTAGGCAAAATCTCTGCTTTTCCCCTTTAACTCTTCAGAGGGTAACATGCTCTGTACTGGAAAGGTCTTGAAAGCACGGACATTCTGCATCTAGGTTAGCACTGACCTGAAGCTCCCTAGACAGCACAACATTTGAGAGATCCAGAGGGGCAGGGCTGTAGCTGTTGCCCTAGGACAGAAGAACCAGAGTTACTAGGTTTGTCATTGTTTTCCTTCTTCCCACCAGCTTCCATAAACACATGGCTGCCCCAAACCCCACCCTTCACCTTAGGTGGTCCCATCATCATACCCCCAGTGAGAGCTTCCCTAGATTCTTCATGGTTTTTGTTGGTCAATTGTTGGTTACTGAGTGTGGCAGTCATACCTGATTGGTCTGGGACACACATCGAAGCTTCTCATTCTCTCTTTGTTGAACCAAGGCTTCTCCTTCTTTGGTCCTTTCCACGGTCCAGCCCACAGCCAGCATGGTTTTCAGGGACTCTCTGGCAGGCCAGCGATAAATTTCCTTCTCCTAGAGGAAGTTTGTATAGAAGAGCCATGCAGAACATACTCCACCTTTCTCCCCACAGCATGCAGAGGAGATAATTTGTTCTATCCCTTCCTCACAAGATCAAAATGTTATGTGCAGCATCTTGAGTCCTTTTTTGATACTTTTGAATATAAAATCCCAGGCCTGCAGTCTTTTTTATTAGTGGAAATAAACCAATATTATCAATGACATTATCTACAGTTTATAAAGAAGTGAACCACCAAGAAAAATACTCATTTTTGTCTTATGTTTAAGATGGGACACTGTCAGAATGCATTTACACTAGGCTCTGCCTTGATCCTGAGAAACAACCTTTTTAGAATTCTTTTGATGGATGCCCGATTTCATGAATGGTCAACGCTTAAAGGTATATATATATATATATATATATATATATATATGTCATCCTTTATATATGACACTAAACTTAAGCTTACAAAGAATGCTTGATGATTGGAATTCACAGATGGGATGAACATATACTTAATTGGAAAGGAGAGAGAGAGAGAGAAAGAGAGAGAGAGAGAGAGAGAGAGAGAGAAAGAGAGAGAGAGAGAGAGAGAGAGAGAGAGAGAGAGAGAGAGAGAGAGAACAAAAGAGCAACCTGTTTCTACTTTCACTGGGACTTTCTGTATTCCACATAGCAGAACTCTCTTTGGTCTAAATCCTTTCCTAACAATTTCTTCATCCTGTATCCATAGCTTACTAGTCTATCAAAGCTTCTTCCGAGGTCAGTTGCAGGAAGAATACATTTTGGGCCACCTGTAAGAACTAAGTTGGGCTTCTTTCAAGCATGGTTTCTCAGAGCTAAAGAATAGAAAGTTGAGGCTTGGGAAGTGGCAAACACAGGGCCAGTTTGCCAGTTCATGGAACCTGCTAAGGACTGTAAGAGGCACTGATTTTCTAATACAGTCCCAAAGGAAGGGCATAACAGAGCTACATGGTTACAAATCCTGTCTCTTACCTTCTCTGTTAATGTCTTGAAGGGCCGGATTAGTGGGTGGGTCTTCACATTTTCATCCAGAGAAATCCCATATTTCCATCCACTGTGACTCTGTAGAAAGTTTTCAGTTCAAAGAGCCAGCACTAGCTAGATGACCAAGATCTCTGCCTATTTTCTCAAGTGGCATAATGGATCATGACAGAGATTAAGAAGTCCCTTAGCAAGTGTCTAACTGATCCTTTCAGGCTGTCACGTCTGTGCCTCCCGAATCCTGACCTCTGCTCCTGAATCCTTTCTTGTTCCAGCTACTGTCCTCTTCACTGATTTGCTTGTTCATTTTAGGGCCACTTAGAAGGCTGTTCCAGCAAACACTGAGTGAGAACACTGTGCTTCAGAATAATGTCAAACTCACAGCAGGATCAGCAGGTAGGACTCAGAGGGGACCGGATCTACCACCTGCCCTGTAGAGGGGTCTGCTTGGCAAAATCACAGCAGTGCATGCGGTTTAGAGTCATGGAAGCTGAAGACTGTGAAGCACCACTGGAGGACACCTTTTTCAGTAGGAGTCCTAGGCACCGTGGATACAGAGCTCAGTAGGAGCCCCTCATTTCCCCAGCCTCAAAACCCTAAAACTGCTTACTGCTCATTCCATTCTCAGTCTCTGCTTCTGCTTGCTTGTCAATGTGTATGCTCCCCAAATTTCTACCCCTTTCCAAGAGACACATAATTCCTGGCCACTTTATCTAGGTTTGTGGTTTCAGTTCTCCCTGATGACTGATGTTAAATTAGTATTTCTAGAAAGGAGCTAACCCCTAATTTCCAAACACTGTGGGCCCTGCTTGATGTGCTCAGTAGTGTGTCTAAGCAGGACCCAGCAGTTACTTCTTGAAATGGCTCCTTCTCTTGGGTTTCCTGATCCTTCTCAAGCTGCTACTAAGTCCTTAAGGCTCTAACAGGGAAGTCCTTGTTTACTTCACTGCATACCTGATATCTCTCTGCCTCCTAGGCTCACCCCTTTGCCCATCTCTCTTCACTGGCTTCCTTCTTAGTATTGAGCTCACCTAGAAGACTCCACTAGCTAGTGTATAAACACTCTTCATACTTCCAATCTGTCCCCTATTCATGGATTAATTTTCTACTATTGTTAGATGATATTCACCAAAATCGTTCTGCTAGAGAATTCTATTTTCTTATGATTTCTGGCTGTCACTTTCTACCATGGGAAAAATGTAAACTCTAATATGACTTCTTAATCTGAAAACCTCTCCACATGTATCTCCTACCCTCTTCCATGTTCTACTCCATTTTCTAGCTCTGTGGTTCCCCAATGCTGATAAATTCTCTCTTGCTGCTCTTGGTCTGCATGTGCTGACTCAGCAATAAATTCATCACTTCCATGTGATGAATGTCTATCCATCTTTTATAATAGGCTCTAATGCTACTATTCTAGATGGCATCTCTGGACACCAACTGTGGGATTTGATACTCCTATGCATTCTAACCCTGTGCTCATGCCAATCATAGAACTGTATAATCTGTGCCACTGTGGCTGCATAATTCTGTTTCTCCTGTAGGAAGAGTGGTACTTTAAAAATTTTTAATCGTGTGTATATGTGTGAGCGCATGTGAGTCCAGTGTCCATAGAAGCCAGAAGAGGGTGATGTAGCTCCCAAAGCTTGAGTTATAGGCAGCTGTGAGCTGCCTCATGTGGATACTGGAAGTGTATTTAGGTCTTTGTAAGAGCAGTTTACACTCTTAACTACCGAGCCTTCTCCCCAGCCCCAGGAAGAGGTTCTTGAGGTCAGGGGGAAATACTCTTCTTCTCTTGTTAGATAACCAGCCTTCTTCTCTTGTTAGATAACCAGCCTTCTTCTCTTAGATAACCAGCACCACTGGGCAATGGTGAGCATATATCCTCGTCCTCATGAACCCTCACACTGGCACCAGGGACCGATACTAATCAACTAATCAAACACTAGTAGATATGTTACTGATAACTGGGCTAAATGTACGAACGTGGAAATGTTATAGGTATATTAATATATTCATATATAAATAACTTAAAAATACTGTGAAGGCAGTCATCTATATGGCGGAACACAGAGTCCCCAATGTAGGAGCTAGAGAAAGTACCCAAGAGCCGAAGGGGTCTGCAATCCTATAGGTGGAACAACAATATGAACTAATCAGTAACCCCAGAGCTCGTGTCTCTAGCTGCAAATGTAGCAGAAGATGGCTTAGTCGGCCATCATTGGGAAGAGAGGCCCCTTGGTCTAGCAAACTTTATATGCCCCAGTACAGGGAAATGCCAGGGCCAAGAAGTGGGAGTGAATGAGTAGGAGAGCAGGGCAGGGCGAGGATATAGGGGACTTTCGGGATAGCATTTGAAATGTAAATGAAGAAAATATCTAATAAAAAATATCACCCCCCCCCCTAAAATACTGTGAAGGAAGAGAATAAGGTACTAAGGTGATTGGTATACAAGAAATCTTGGAAAGTGTCAGCTTGGGAATGAATATCTGAATTGTCACCTGCAGGGTGAAGTAGAGATGGCAAGTGACAACCTTGCTCAGTCAGGGAAGTGTTTGGGCACAAGTAGAGTGTGTGGCAGAGGACCTAAAAGCACAGGGAGTGGCTGATGGGCAGAGACAAAGGGGAGAGCTCACTGAGGGTCAGACAGGGTAGTACTACTAGACTACTTGGGGATTTTGACCTTTGTTTTAAGAAGAATTAGAATTTGTTAAGGAATTTTAAGATGGGGCAGGGGCTGGACAGGAAAACCACTAATATCATGTGACCAAATATGCATATTGGAACTATTACTTGTCTGTGGCGTGAAGAAAAGACTGAAGAAAATAAATCTACATGAGGAGGCCAGTCAGGTGATCACAGTTGCTGGGGCCAGAGGTGACACAGCTGAGAGTGACATCATGGCTAAGGGACAGTGGATGCTGCAGAAATTCATAAAGGGTCAAAGGGGTAAAATCCACACAACTTGGAGATGGATGAACTATGGCTGTGGATTCATAGAACACTGCTTCTCCTTAATGGTTTGGACTAGTAGCCACAGTGAAACTAGAAATTAGAAAACCATAAACTCTAGAGTAACAAAATCCAGCTGACAGCCTATTTTTTGTTTGTTTGTTTTTTTCTTAAAGTTTTATTGTCACACTGGCCCTCTTTTATTGTCAATGTTTTGTCTGTGGCTACTTTTGTGGAAATGAGTTGTTGCCATGGAGGCTGTCTGACTCACAGAGCTGCCAATGTTCATTACCCATTTCATTATAGATTATAGATTATTTGATTATTTCTATGACCTTTACACAGAAAAGGCTTGCCAATCCTGGTCTAAAACCATGAGGCACAGCTTATTCTACAGTTCAGTGGTTGTCATCAGTGTAAGTAGGAACACTTGAGAGAACTAGAGATGCGCACAGATCCACACAGCACTGAGATGCTGGCGGATGGCTTCCTTTTATCTGTAAGTGCATGATGGGGAGATGACTTTCTATGGCCCTGCCTTAAAAATGTGTCCACTGTTGCAAGCTGAGCAATGGCCCCATCCTTCAATGGCTGCCCACTCCAATCCAGCATGGTTTCAGTACAGCGATTAAACTTATTAAGCAGCCCAACTTCCTGTGGGAGGAGTTTTAACAGCAGATGTACCAAGTGCCTAGATGTGCTAGTGGCCCCCCACTAAAGGAAGATCTTCAATGGCCTCCCTGGAATACGGTTCAGCTTCCTAAGCAAACAGCAGAGTGAGACATTCAGTTTTACTTGTTCTTTCCTTGTAGTGAGTTCAAAGAAAAAAACAACTAAATAAAAAGCTTCCCGCTCAATGAAGCATCTGTGTTAAACACACACAACACACACAACACACACAAGAGTGCGTTTGGGCATAAACTCTAGGCAATGCAATGATCAGAAAGTTATTGACACTTCCAGAATTGTTCCTTTTCTTGAACACAACAAACGCAGCACCAGCAGCTGCTGTTGCCTCTTTCCCTGACCTCTGCCAGCCCTAGGAAATGGCTGCTCAGAAATAATGAATGCTCTTGGCGCGGAGACTCTGTCACTTAGACAAATCAGGCGGATTTCCAGGATCACACCCAGTAATGTTCTTGGGCTCCCTCCCCCCTCTTCCTGACAATTGCCAATCGGCTGATAATCCCTACCTTGTCACAAGCCCATTTATCATGAGAATGCTCAGCATACTTGGTGACAATGTATTCCAATTTTTCAGGCAAGGAAAAACTGTGAATTGAGAGAGAGAGAGAGAAGGAAAAAAAACCACCATTATAGATTCCGTAAGCATTTTAGCTAGACATGGCAGATGGCAGGTTGAAGTAGCATTTTGCTGTCACTCATGGGATTTGCTATCAGACCATCACATAGCTTAAGCTACTTTAGACACAGTGATTCTCCTGAGCAGGGTGGTGAGGCCAGTGTTGTGTTTTGGGCACCCATCCAGGTCTGAGCACAGGGTTTTTCTACAGAATCATCTGCACATAGATGGCCTTCCTCCAGCTGCTCTGGGCTCTCCCTGGTTCCACTGTGGTTACAGAGCCAGCTCTGGTCTCTGTCAATGAGAATCTTGTCATCCTACAGCTCCAGTCTAGATTGTGTAGCTAGAAGGTCAGATGTTACAAAGTGCTGGTTGTCTCTCAATTTGAATCAGTGACACATTGTGACTAGTATTTTGGAAACACAGTAGATGCCTGTCATTTCTGTTTGCCTAACAGCTCTTATCCATTCTTCAATTTCCTGTGTGTCAGATGGTCTTCTGGTGTTGCAAACAAGGTCATGTCTATGACTAGATGGATCAAATTTACTTGAATCTAGAATTCAATGAGACAAGAGAGTCTCAAGGTGATTCATCCAACAGAGACAGCTGACGGTTGTCATTGTCCTTGGGAAGGCTTGGCTCATGAACTTTTTATTAGGTTCTGGTTATGACGCTGAGTCCTGGTAATCAGGGCTTCTTTGTTTTAGAAATGAGACTAGTGCTGTTCCCACACTGCTCAATTTACTGATGCCTAAGGTTTGTTTGAAGCAACAAGAGCTGTGAGAGCGCTATGGAGCTGCTCATGGTGGGCACACGATCGCTAGAGGGATATTGATAACGTGTAACACATCTGCTCCTTGCTTCATTTACTCTATCAGCTTCTTGGGCACTTAAACTTTTACAAGGCAAACTTCTCTAAAGCCAGTGTCTGTTTTCTTTTCTTGCCCAAGCTTCCATTTTTACCACATTCTTTATTTCTTCCCTGTAGGAGGCCCGATTCTGTTTCTCACCCATCCCTCAATCAAGGTTTCCTCCAGTGGAATGTGCACTTAATTTCTCAATGACAAACTTTATACTTTAGCAGAGCTGACACTCATAGGAAGGGTTTAGGTTCCTATCAGAGAACCACTGTCACCAAACACAGGTCTAGGGGATCATACGGGATCGGGCTCATTTCCTAGCTCATTTTGAAGAGTTTTGTCCTTGTGATGGTTTGTATATTCTTGGACCAGGGAGTGGCACCATTTGAAGGTGTGGCCTTGTTGGAATAGGTGTGACCTGGTTGGAGTAGGTGTGTCACTGTGGGTGTGGGCTTAAGACTCTCACCCCAGTTGCCTGGAAGTCAATCTTCCACTAGCCGCCTTTGGATGAAGACATAGAACTCTCAGCTCTGCCTGCGCCATGACAACCTGGAAGCTTCCATGCTCCCACCTTGATAATGGACTGAGCCACTGAACCTGTAAGCCAGCCCCAATTAAATGTTGTTTTTTATAAGACTTGCCTTGGTCTTGGTGTCTGTTCACAGCAGTAAAACCCTAACTAAGACAGTCCTCTTTGTTAAAATGTACCCAGGGATGAAGTCAGTTTGCTCCTGGACACATACTTGGAACTGGGGAGGGATGCCTCAAAATCTAACATAGCAATTATTTTGCCCCAAGGATAAATTGACTTGTATCTGCAGTTGGATGAGAGTACCTGTTGGACTGTTGAACAACAGTAAAGGATTCTGGATACTCATGGGAAGAAATTTTAAGGCATCACTGTAGGGTAGCTGCAAAGATCTAGTATCATTTAGCATGGCAAGAGCAGATTCAATCTCTCAAAGGACCACAAGCATTCTACTACCACTGAGGTCTTGCTAAGGTTCTGCTGTTACTATGGAGTTGTTTTGGTATTATTCTATCTGTATAGGCCTGATTTGTAAAGACCAGTTTTTTTTTTGTCAAAAAAACTCATTAATAAATTAATTTCATCACTTATCAGAGTGGGCTTTGTAATGCCTCAGACAACATTTATTTTTGTGAGTGTGTCTCTTTCATGTATTAAACCAACCCCTCCCAAAAGCCTGAGATATAAGTAAATAGTATATAATCAGATATGGATGGATTAAACCTTGTTCCTGGTATGCCTTATAAGGTCAAAAGAGATGGTGAGCAGGGTTGGCAGGAGGGAAAATGCAAGTTTTAGTGTAGTCTGAAAGAAGGTTATTGGCTATTGTATGGAATATAGAAACAGTTAAGAAGTGGTCTTGAACTTACTTCATGGTGTTGATAGGTTTGGGGTCAAAGTTTCCATCTGCATCCACTGAGACCTGTTTCTCCAATGTGGCTGTGATTCTCGTATCTAAATAGTCTGGTGGCAAGGCCCCAGCAATAGCACTGAGACAAGGCAGTGCCATTCGGAAAAGGTCCAGGTCATATTTCTGTGAGGAAAAACAGAGCACTCCAATAGACAGACCAGAACCACAGCTGTCATACAGAATCATTCTCTTACCAATAGGAATAGATACAAAGGATGCATTTGCAGGTTGACTTTCTATACTCTCTACAGAAAACTAAAGAATTCTTGGAGGATGGAATGATAATCTATAAAGCCCCCAAGTTGCCATTCATTTTTAAGTTGAAGAATTTTAAAGGTCTAAATCAATGTTATTCCAAATAAATTTAGAGAATATCCAAGGCTAAGATGGTTTTCCCTGGGCTAGAATGGGTTATAAACTTTCCTGCTAAGAATAGTTAATGGGAAATGACCCAACCTATGACCAGGGAGGGAACTTTGAAAATCTTATAAGCTCCACAGTGGTAGGTAGAGATTTGTGTTAATATTTTACCACGGGTGTGACATAAATCCCAGACAAAGGTAACTTAAGGAAGGTAGGCAGGCTTTGAGGGGACACAAGTCAGCAAGGTGGAGAAAGAATCTGAGGCAGCTGGTTACATTCTCCATCAGAAAGTACAGGAGATGGGACCAGACTATAACACTACACAGAAGAAACAAGAGTGTTAAGTCATTGAAGTGGGAAAAAGCAGAACGTGCTTTTGGAACTTGCTCTGGTGGCTGCTTCCCCAAGTGTTAGCTCAGTAAGTCTGGCACATTGTTTAACTACTCTGAGGACTAGGTAGTTCCGATTCTGGAGCCTGTCCCCCCCCCCCCCCCCCCCCCGTGTCCTGGGGAGCTGGTGGGGAGGGGCTTAAAGAATTCACATGATAAGCTTGTGAGGTCCTTAGCAGTCCATAGAAAAGAGTGAAAGCAAACTGATGTTAGTTCCTGTATGCTTAAGTCACCGGGGGCACTGTTTTCTCAGGAAGTAGTCATTACCTTGTGGGAGAGGGAGTCAAAAATCCCCCAGAAGAGCTTCTCAGTGAGGTGCAGTTCCTCCTCCACAGCTAGCCCATAGCTCCCCCATCCCGAAGGCAGGCAGTGCAGGCAGTAATACTTCCAGCACTGCTCGTAGTGATTTGTCAGAAGCTGGGAGTGTCAGGACAGGAGGGCACCAGTCACAAGGACATCCACAGGTACCGGAGACATGCAGGGAGAAGAAAACAGAGTGGGAAATCCTGGGGGTGGGGGGGAAGGTGGTAAACCAATATTTGAAGGAGTTGGGTTGTCAAGAGAGAGGCTCTTCAGATGCCTGTGGGGAAGGGTCTTCTCTCACACCTAATGAGCCAGGCTGAGCTGCATCTGCCTGATTAATTCTCCTTTCTCCTGATGTGCTCCCAGATAGTTACTGAAAAATGGAGAGCAGTCAATCCTGCTTGAAATGAGAAAATGCTACCCTTTAAGAGGAGTCACAGTGTGCGGTTCTAGTCAGCCAGACGCGTGAATAATTTCATCTGATTACACATGATTCTGGGTGTGCTGATATGGGGAGGGGGGAGGGGGCAGAGAACTGTGGGTTTGAGGATTAATGTTGATGGTTGTCTGTGACTTTCTGGTCTCTCTCTGGCCCTCATCCAGCTCAATGGTGCGACATCAGTTCCATAGCTCACCAGGAGAGGGCACACTACACTAGTAACACACATTTCTTTTTTTTTTCCATCATGATATTTTATTTTATTTTATTTTTTAATTTCTTTTTTTTTATTAGAGAAATTCTTCATTTACATTTCAAGTGTTATCCCAAAAGTCTCCGATACCCACCCCCCGCCCTGCTCCCCTACCCTCCCCCTCCCACTATTTGGCCCTGGCATTCCCCGGTACTGGGGCATATAAACATTGCTAGACCAGGGGCCTTTCCTCCTGAATAATGGCCAACTAGGCCATCTTCTAATACATATGCAGCTAGAGACATGAGCTCTGGGGGTTCTGATTAGTTCATATTGTTGTTCCATCTATAGGGTCGCAGACCCCTACAGCTCTTGGGTACTCTCTAGCTCCTACATTGGGGACCCTGTGTTCTGCCCTATAGATGGTTGTGAGCATCCACTTCTGTATTTGTCANTGAGATTCCACCTCACACCAGTCAGAATGGCTAAGATCAAAAATTCAGGTGACAGCAGATGCTGGCGAGGATGTGGAGAAAGAGGAACACTCCTTCATTGCTGGTGGGATTGCAAGCTGGTACAACCACTCTGGAAATCAGTCTGGCGGTTTCTCAGAAAACTGGACATAGTACTACCGGAAGATCCAGCAATACCTCTACTTGGCATATACCCAGAAGATATTCCAACTGGTAACAAGGACACATGCTCCACTATGTTCATAGCAGCCTTATTTATAATATCTAGAAGCTGGAAAGAACCTAGATGTCCCTCAACAGAGGAATGGATACAGAAAATGTGGTACATTTACACAATGGAGTACTACTCAGCTATTAAAAACAATGAATTTATGAAATTCTTGAGTAAATGGATGTATCTGGAGGATATCATCCTGAGTGAGGTAACCCAATCATAAAAGAAATCACTTAACATGCACTCACTGATAAGCGGTTATTAGCCCCAAAACCTAGAACACCCAAGATACAATCTCCAAAACACAAGAAAATCAAACACACATTTCTAGTAGGTGCCACATCTAAGGGGGAAAAATGCCTTTCACGTGAGATGTTAGTGTGACTTTACTTTGAGGTCCCAGCAATGCCTCTCAGGAGCCAGCATCAGCTGACAGCAAAGGTCTGTAGAAAAACAATGCCAAGTTTAGGACATCACATGATTCAGCAACAGGACACTTTGAGATTAAGATCCAGAATTGTTAATGTTAGAAGGAAAACTGAATCCTGGGAGAACTGAGAACCTCTGTGATTGTGTAAAGCTTCCTGCCCGGTTATGGGACTGAACCAATGGCTTCTGAGAGTTCTAGTAACCCCAATAAATATTCTGTTAAAACCCTGCTTGAATTATTTCTTAAAAAGAAAAGAAAAGAAACAGAAGGAAATTGTCAGTGTGGCTGGTCTGCAATGGAATGGCCACCAACTTTGATCTTACCCAGGACTAGATAATATTGGGCTATAAGAGAGAAGTTAGAGGAATAAGAAAATAAATAAAAAATTCTGTGTTCTTTTCATTAATAAATAGGAAAAAAAAGAAATTCAAAGCATCTGTAACAAGAGGGTAAAAGCACAAAGCCGCGATGGAAAGGGACAGTTTACATCCTCTGAATGAAAGACCATAGGGAGAGCTGGAGTTCTGGCTGCTCTCCGAGGACCCTGGTTTGATTCCTGGCATATCTGATTCCTGGCCACAAGTGGGGACTCAGAACCGTGTATAATTCCAGTCCCATGGAAGCTAACACACTCTTGTGGCCTCTATTGGTACTGTGTGCATATGTTGCCCAGACATACATGTAGGGAAAACTCTGGTACAAACAAAATACTAAAAGAAGTAATAATTTAAAGAGAGAGAGAGAGAGAGAGAGAGAGAGAGAGAGAGAGAGAGAGAGAGAGAATCCACAGGGAGTCCTAAGTTTTTAGGGGTTAAACATATTCTTAAAAGCTAGTTAGGGTTAATAAACCATAAAAATCCCAGTCTTTTTAGCAATCTTAAAAATCAAGTAGTGGAACAAAACTCAAGAAAATCACAGCAGGTAACGACTACAGTAAACCCATGTTTTTGAGACTGAACATCCAAGCTTTGGATTGGTTTTGTGGATTGCAACATGTCAAGGTGTCAAAACTTTAATACATGTTTTGGTTCTCTAACTGTATGCACTCTGTGCAGCCCCGCCCCCTCCTGCACACCGCCTGCGTCGTGAATGCACTTCTATGCTGACCGTGATGCTTACCTTAAGGGGCATCTTGCAGTACTCGCTGAGCTGTGGCACGTCAAAAACCAGACGGCGTAGGAGTTGCTGTAACATGGAAGGTCTCAAGTGACTGCAGTAGAGAGTAAGGAAACAGAAAGATGGGACAAAGTAAATACAGGATGGTAGAGAGAGGAAGGGTGGAGAAACAAAGGACAATGGAAAAAAAGCACATATTAGTACCAGTGAGAGGACTAGGTGGGCTAGAATGCTTGGTGTGCAAATCTCTATTTGATCCCTTCCCATTCCAGAGTAGGAGAGACTCAACTCAAGAAAGCTGTTCTCTGATCTCTACATGTGCCCTGTGCTCTGGAGCACAGGAATGCGCTCTCTCTCTCTCTCTCTCTCTCTCTCTCTCTCTCTCTCTCTCATGCACACACACACACACAGGCACACTCACACACGTACACACACATACACACGTGCACACATCTATTCCATTCACACTCAATAATAAAACATAAAATTTAAAAAGCAGCATAAATTAGGGCTAAGCCTCAAACCAAAGAGTGCCTTAACACAGATAAATCATAGTGGATGGTAAAGCCCCTGTTTGAAAATGGAATGTGGTTAAAATATAAAAAAGAGGCATGTGGTAATGAATTGGGGGCACTTAAAGGTTAAATTCCAGCAGCTGTGCATGAAGATGATCTGGGGCTGTATGCACTGAAAATATATTCAGTGATTATGTGCAAAATATGTAACAGAAAGATGTGGCTGGCTTTATAGCTGTCTCCAGTGACTTCTCAGAACTAAGGATTTTCTTTAAAGACAGTCTCACTGTGTAGCTGCAAAGGAAGAAGATAAAGCTGGTCAGCTGCAGAGGTGGAATCTGACTCCACCTACTGGTGCGGTCTGAAGGCAACCCTAACATCTATCTCCCTGATTATCATCTGGTCCAGGAATTTCACATTATTAGAACAATTTCTTTGGTTTTTTTTCTCTCTCTCAGAACAACTCTGTAAATGGCAAACGCAGAAATTAAATATTAATTAAAGACTTATCAAATTACTGAGTTCATGACTGGTATTTGGTGCAAGTAAATTCTGACACGGAGAAAGGAGAGATAAGAGGGGCTAACTTTTACTTTTCAGATGCCAAGCTAAAGTCAAGAGGTTCCTATGGATTCTCTCCAGAGCATTTTAAAAAAGGTTTATTTATTTATTTAATGCATATAAGTACACTGTCACTGTCTTCAGAAACACCAGAACAGGGCATCGGATCCCATTACAGATGGTTGTGAGCCACCATGTGGTTGTTGTTGAACTTAGGACCTCTGGAGGAGCAGCCAGTGATCTTAATCTCTGAGCCATCTGTCCAGCCTGAGTTATGTTTGTATATATGTGTGTGTGTGTGTGTGTGTGTGTGTGTGTGTGTGTATATAATTTTAGTTCATGAATCCCCAAATTCCTTTCATAGACACCTGATGAGCTATAGAAGCAAGACCAGGAAGTTCACAGGAGAATTTGTCAAAGCATCTTTAGCAAGGACGAATATAGGTGACAAGAAACAAAACTTGTCTATTTCACAACCCTTCTTTTTTTTTGTTGTTGTTTTTGTTTTTAATGGGTGAGGATTTTTTTTTAATTTGGGTTAATTATGAATGGGCAAAAAGAGAGAAAGAGGAACCCATGTTTTAAAAACTAAGTCTTTTCACTTAGCAGAAGACACAGCCAGTGGCACCAGGCAGTTTCCAAGTTGGCATTCTAAGCTGAGTGCCTGTAATGAAGAGGTCTCTGCATTTTTACTAAAGGTCTCTGCGAATTTTAAAAGAAAACAGTGTTCTTAATCCCTAAAAACTTGCCTTGTGATAAAAGTCTCTGGATTAAGAAAGGCGAATCAAAACCCATCCTCAAAGAAACAGTCCTACCTGAATCTAGTAATTATGACTCAAAATTCACTCAGTGTTTCTTATTACTATGCAGTAGTAAGAAAGGAGACAATAAATCTCCGACCCCATTGTTGTCTGACTGTTCTGGCTAGTTTATGTCAACTTGACACAATATAGAATCACCTGCCAGGAAGGAGCCTCAACCGAGAAAATGCTTCCATAAGATGTGCTGTGGGCTGTGGGGGATTTTCTTAATTAGCAGTTGATGTGGGAAGGCTCTGCCCATTGTGGGTGGGGCCATCCCTGGGCTGTGGTCCTAGGTCTATACTTAGGCTGAGCATGAGGGCAAGCCAGTAAGCAGCACCCCTCCGTGACCTCTGCATCAACACCTGCCTCCGGGTTTCTGACCTGTTCCTGTTTCTGACTTTCTTCTCTATTGGAAGTGTAAGCCAAATAAACCCTTTCCTAACCAACTTGCATTCCAGTCAAGGCATTTCATTGTAGCCATGGATCCCTAACCAAGACACTGACTTGTTACAGATATATAATAAAATACCCAGTTATGAACGGTCTGCCTGTCATACCTGGAGCTTAAGTTGGGGAAGAGTAGAGCACTGCCCCCTGAACTACGGAGACAGAACGTGGAGCCTCATTTCAGGTCAATGCAAACTTCTACTTGCCCCAAACTCTGGTTTCTTTGAAGATACACCT
>CACVCL010032015.1:0-22140 GCA_902729485.2 Mus minutoides | reverse complement strand
TGCAGTCTGCTGTTCGTTGTCTGTTGGAGCAGTGAGGTTGAAGGGAGTCGTAGACGTGTGAGAGGCCTTGTTCATCAACCCTGACAGCATGCCTTTCTCTGAGAATATTTCAGCTGATTCTGAACTGTTACACACCAGAAATGTTTTTAGACTTTCCCTCTAGACTCTGTGTCTACCAGCACTGCCTTATTCTTGGAATCTACACAGCCATGAATCCAATCAGTGTCTACTTTACATTTTAACAATTTAATTTCATATACTGACATCTATAAAATTGTCCCTCAACTCTGGGAGAACCAAGTGCAGTGACTTCAGATAGCATAAGAGGGAGAATCTTAAGTTAATGGAGAGAGAGCCAGTGATTATTAGATTAGGTGACAGGAAGGGGGTCAAATGGATTATGGAAAACCGAGGAAGGAAGCAGATTGAGTCATTATGCTTTTAGTTACAGTGTATTTTACAATTGATTCTGTGGGTGGGATGTTGTTTAATTCATTACAGCTTTTAAGGACCAGTTTCAGATTAAAAGCATAAATGATTGAGGCTCTACCCAGACTCCAATCACAGTGACTAGAAAGTGATGACTTCATTGTGTCTTTTAATCTGAAATAGATTATGGCTTTTCTGTGGCTGTAGATTTTTCAGATGTTTATTTCATTCTAAATGCCAAAGCCTTATTTCACTCTCTTCGCAAACATCTAAAGTGATTGCTTCCTGTCCTTTAATGTAAGACACTAGCTTTAAAAAAGATAGTTTTACATTAAAAAAAAATTTTTTTTTGCTGGTCCCAGAGACTGATCTCAAGGAGGTGAGGCCTCCCGTCAACCCCCCGAGCTCCTCCCCCAATTCAGACACTAGAATTTTATAGTGTTCATACTTATTCCTCCTTTATAAAGACTAGAAGTCTCTATTTGTTCATAAATCTTTTTTTAATTTTATTTATACGAATACACTGTAGCTGTCTTCATATACACCAGACTCCAGAAGAGGGCATTGGATCCCATTATAGATGGTTGTGAGCCATCTGTGGTTGCTGGGAATTGAACTCAGGACTTCCGAAAGAGCAATCAGTGCTCTTAACCGCTGAGCCATCTCTCCAACCCCCATACATCATTTATAATGTCTTCTATGTTTACCATAATCACACCAAGAAACTACTATATTCCATGATCCATTTACTATATTCAAGGATTATTCTGGAAAAGATAACTTTGAAAACATGTTTTCATTTCTTTTTATTTTATTGACTATATATAGCATATATATTTCAATAGAATATATCCCTGTCTGGACTAGAGCTTTTTGTGCAGACCAGGCTGGCCTAAAACTCAATATATTTTCCTACGCCTGTCTCTCCAGTACTGAGATTAAAGCCCCCTCCCCCCATGTCTGGGCTTATTTTTATTTTTTTAATCATGTGTACGAGTGAGTTTGAGAGTGGGTTTGCACACATGAGTGTGGGTATCTACAGAGGTCAGAGAGGACATAGATTCCCTGGAGCTGGAGTTACGGGCAGTTGTGAGTCCTGAGCATAGGTGCTAAGAACCACACTTGGGTTCAATGCAAGAACAGTGTATGTGTCTAAGGGTGGAGCCATTTTTCCAGCCCCTAGAGAAGGGAGCTTTAAAAGAACATGACTCTGGGACTGCAGAGATAGCTCCATGGTAAGAACACGTGTAGCTCTTTCAGACCAGGGTTCCATTCCAAACACCTGTGCTGTGGCTCACAACTGCTAGCAACTCCTGGCACAGGCTGTCCCACTGGCTCTTCTTGGTTCTGCAGATGCCGCACAAATATGGTACACAGGCTAAAAACCCATACACATAAAGCATGTTAGATAAAATGAAAAAAAAAATAATATGCTTCCTCAGATCCACTGACTCTGTCTGTGTGACCTATTTCACGAAGCCACTGCATGTCCGTTACACTGGGACAGATCAAGGGCATGTTTTCTCCCTGTCCCTCCATTCCCCTTTCCTGTTTGGTTGACCATTCTGGCACTAGTTTGGCCTTGTGCCTCTCTTCTTCATATTCCCATGATCCACATCAATTCACTTAAGTATAAGCAAGTGATAGTTTCCTATACTAAATGTATCTATGTAACTGAAACGTGGAGTAAGCACCGCCTCGTTGCTGCTTTTTTAACCTATATCTAACCCAAAGTCTCCAGAGAAGTTTTCTCCAGCCATTCTATTTAAAATGCCAATTCTGGCTCCCAGATAACTTCGTTCCCCCTCTTTCCCCTTTTCCCTACCCTGTTTCCCTTCCTAGACTTAACACTGCCTGATCACTAATGTTTGTTTGCTGACTGGCTTAGTGTTGGCTTCTCTGCTGGGACGTAAGCATTGTCTGGCAAGGATATTGACTGTCTGTTCAGACAAGAACTGTGCCTGGCAGATACACAAGCATTTGATAAATTGTGCAGTCAATGCAGTCGGTGGGAGTGAGCAAACCGACGAGCCAGTGGCTAGGCTCCCTGGTCACGTTTGGTTCAGATTCCAAGCTCAGTATCTCTAGCCCTCTTGCTTATCTTCCTTGGTCCTTGGTAACACTACCATTTCCTGTCACAGGGGAGAAAAAAAAAACTCTTAAATGATGTTATTCTGGGAGAAAAGAAAGATAAATGAGTGTCAAATTATCGAGTAAATATTGGCCCAGTTTGTGGCCTGTGATTGGGAGTGTCTAGTTTGTTAGAATGTGGATTGGTCTGATCGTGCAGTGTAGGTACTTATGAAGCTGCCTAAATGTTAATGGGTGCTTATAGCATGGACTCTGTCCTGAAAGCACTTAATATAGAAGTACCACAGAAAATAGCCTGGGCTTTTTCAGCTGGTTCAGACGGTGGAGGGAATTTGCCTGATTTAGTGAGGAGAGTTGGGAATTTGGAGAGTGGGTTCCTGCCCTTGCTTTTTGACAGCCCTTCACTAAATGCTCCTGTTTTATAAATGTTTAATGGGATAGTAGCAGTCCATTAAGTTATACCTTTGCATCACTGAGACTATTTCTGTGCTCCCTGCACGTCAGCTCTTACTGATAATTTGTTAGTCCTTTCTTCGGATTTTCCCCTCTGATTTTACAATTAACCCATTAAGCCACCCATGTTTATTAGGGTATGTGCAGGTGTGTGTGTGTGTGTGTGTCTAATTTGATTCTGTGTTCTCACCAGTCTCATTGTTGGTTTTTCCTATTTGTATTTGCATACATGTCACCACATAAACCATGGGTGGTAGTAAAAATATAAAATTGCTGCACCCAATGCAGTGCTTTCAAAAGATATTTAAAAGCAGGGTCTCATGTAGCCTAGGCTGACTTTGAACCTGGTATGTAGCCTTGAAGTTCTGATCCTCCTTTTGCCACCTCCTTCCTAAGCATAGGGACTGTAGGAAGGAAGCTGTTCTGGGGATCAAATCCAGGACTTCGTGCTTGCTAGGCCAGTGCTCTACCCACTGATCTACTATTTTTGAGACACGAATCACAGTCCACTCTATAGATAGCCCTCAGTGGCCTGCATCTTGCAGTAGTCGGTCCTCCTGCCCCTGCCTACTGAGTGCTGTGATTCCAACCATGCTCCACCATGCCAGGCTGCAAATGTCAGTTGTACAAGGACAGACAGGAGTAAAGAGGGACAGTTTTCCTAGGGAATAATACTGTTTCCAAGGAAGGCAGAGATGAGAGCCTCCTACCCCACAGAAGAGAGGGCAAAGAGGTAGGGCCTGCAAACATCTTAAAAGGAGGCAGGTAGGTCCACACAGTGCCCTGTTTCAAGAAATACCATCACCACCATTAGTGTTACCAGGACTTTCATGCGAACCTTCTTTTTGCCTGTGGCTGTTTGGTGAATTTTTAACTTTGCAGGCATTACACTTGGAGCAATGGGCTAGACTGTAAACACTGCTCAGCCACTTGAGAATTCCAAAGGCCTGGCTCACCTCCCTCTTGGCTCTTTCTGTGTACTGGGCTCTCTGCTGGGCGCTCTCTCTTGAGGTGTGGTCCTGGGACCACCAGTACCTCAACACTTGTGGCTCCTGATCAAACTGTTAATCCTTGGCTCCCACTGTAGACCTGCTGAGTCAGAGACCTCTGGGTGAAGTTTGGAAATCTTTAACAAGCACCTTTCAGGTTTTTCTCAGGCCTGTTGGAGAACCACACAAGCGTTCCTGGGTCAGTATTGTCCTTTCTAGGTAGCAGTTGGCTCTCTCTTTCTCTCTCTCTTTTTAGATTATGGCCCGATGTTAATGGGAGGGAAAGGACTAGAAAATACCAGAATATAAAAAGAACTCTTCTGGGGTTGACTTCTCTGCCTTTCTGCCTCTCTGCCCCCTGCCACCCTGCCACTCTGCTCCTCTACCCCCTGCCCTCCCTGTCCCCTGTCCCCCTGCTGCCCTAGCCCCTGCCCTCCCTGCTCTCTGCCTTCCTTGGCTTGCTTTCTTCCTTTTTGTTTTCCTTTGGCAGAGTCTTGCTATGTAGCCCATGCTAGTCCATGCTAATCTCAAACTCTCCTTTCTCCTTCTGTGTCTGGGTCTGCTTCCTGATTGGGGGTTGGGGGGTTGGGGGATTCCCGGTGTGACTTGGCTTGGATCCAGTCTCTTAGTGCAGTCTGCAGGAGCTAAGCAGAAAGCCTGTGAACTCATTTCCCTCTGTGTCTGCTCTGTAGTGAGGCAGCTTCTATCCATTAGGGTTTGGTAGGTTGATGTACACAGGAGTGGGGAGAACCTGAAGAGATACCAGTGTAACATTCTATGAGTCCAGCGACTTCATGCCTCTGGAACTTGCCACCTGGATGAGCAGATCACGTGCCATTAATGTCCAGTGTTGACCGAGGCTGACATTTCGATGCTGTGTAACACTGGGGGGTGGGGGGGGGGCTTCTGAATATGATCTGGCAGTGTCGTAATACCCTCTGTAAAGCTGGTCTTGGTGAGGCTTAAAACACAGTGTGAGTAGAAATACTGCTACAGTTTCTAAAAGGGAATTCGTGGTGTCAGAATTGATGACAGTCATCATCTGAGGGATCTCTTGAATGGTTCTGGGTTTTTCAAGTGTGAACCAAGGCTCCTCGTAAGACAGGTCGTCTCAGGGTCAGGAGTGAAACCATGCCTTTTGTTTGTGTTTTTTTTCTTTGTGATGGGGCTAATGCCCAAAATTGTGTTCAGTTCAGAAAAAAAAATTCTCGAAAATGAGCTACACTGATAGCCCCAAGGACACAGACTTGACGTTTCCAGTAAGACATTCTGGAGATTTCAGTTAATTGTGGAAAAAGTGAGTTTTGTTATTTTACACTGAACACCTGGGAAGAAAGTGGGAAAAGCCACTTCATTGGTTTGTGTAAGTCAGAATAGAAGCTAGTGTGCGCATAACGTCCATTGTCTATAACCCTTCACTATTGCTGGTCTGTGGGAGACTAGAAGCAAAGGCATAGAATGGAGACTCAATGTTTTCTCTTCTTCTCCCCTCCCCACTCCCCTCCCCTTCTCTCAGTTCGCCTCATGCTCTGCAAATGCTTTGCAAATGAGTCATATCCCCAGGAGGAATGAACTTAATTTGACACAGACAGGTAGGCTTAGGTCATGAAAAGTTGTTAGCCGAAGACTTTACTCAGTTGCTATAGTAGGTGAAATATTTGTGTGTTTCAATAAAACTTTATTTATACAACGGTCTGTAGTTCTCTGTTTGCTGATCTAATGGTTACACATTATGACTTTGAAAGTATAGTTGTAATTATTTTTGGTTACTTAATATGTGAAAGTAGTTACATCTATTGCTATAGCATACATATGTGGTTATTTAAAATATTTTAATAAACATTTCTCTGCTTTATCTTGCTCTTTGTTTAATTAAAACATTTTAGTTAGTTTACAAAGCAGTGGATTTCATTATGGCATATGGCATTTTCATACATATATGACTATGCTTTGCTCTTCTTTTTCCATCTCTGCACTCTCCTGCCTCCTACCTCCCTCTCTTGCTGGTCACTTCGCTCTTTCCCAGATAATGTGTCCCTTCTGCTTTCAGTCACATGCATCCCATCACCCTGTCTTGTTGCCCCTGCCCCCCTTCAAGTTCTGTTCTTCCTGTCTTGTGGTCCCTTTTGTACTTTTATGTCCTCTGGATATATGCATCTATATACATTTGAACGCAGCTCCTCCATACAAGGGAAGTGTGATATTTATCTTTCTGTGCCTGGCTTATTTCACTTAGCACAATGAACCCCAGCTCCATTTATTTTCCAGGAGATGCCATAATTTTATTCTCTCTTAGGGATGGAGGAAATTCCATTGTGAGCATGTACCACAATTTCTTCATCCAGTCTGGATGAGGTGATAGGGTAGGTATATGACTTCAGGAGTGTGTTATGAGGTGGAGAGCAGGGCAGAGCTGCCTTAGGTTGCATGGGGTGGATACACACTGGGTTTGCTAACAGACCCGTGCTAGCTGGTGGCTATTCTTGCCCTCATGTCAGCAGATGTGAGCCATGTGAGTCTAAGGAAGTCACACATTTAAGAGTGCTTCATGGAGTCCTTCCTGGAACAGAGGCTCGCCTTAAGTTCTTGCAGCTGCTTTTATCGTATCAAGTTTTGTATCCTAGGTCAAATAGGTGATTGTTCTTCTTCTGCTGAAGGCTTATGGGAAGAAACATTACATCAGACAGTGTTCTAAGTTTCTGGGTGGCCAGTAAGTTCTTGGCAAAATGAGGCTCCCCCCCTAGGTGCTGACACAGGAAAGGGATCTTCCAGAGACGGTAAAGCAAGCCATTGGCTGGGCCCTCTCATGTTTCTGTCTACTACCGTTCATTGGAAGGAGCCTCCCTACAATGTTTTAGCAGCCTGTCCAGCTGTGTGGGAGTCAGATTTTCTCGGTTTGCTCATCTAACGTTCCTAGTTTTGTGGGTAATCTCATCCAGATGCTAGCCCCTTGGTGGGAACAGAATCTTGGTCCTTCTGTCTGCAACAGTGTGACAATAGCAGTGTCAAGTCTGAGGAGTCTTTCAGTCCCCATAAATCAGGAAATAAATAGCCACCTAGAACCCTAAACATTCTACAAGGAAAAGCCTGTGCTCTTTCAGCCCTTGCTGTGTGGTGGCTTGCTTTCTGTTTCTGGGCTGGAAAGAGCACCAGGTTCATAGATGTTGTGGTGTTTAAAGATCACTGGAATGCTGGGCACCACATACAGAGTGCTGGATGCTGGGTACCACATACTGGGTGCTGGGTACTGGGTGTTAGTCCCTGCACAGAATGGTGGTGAGGAAGAACAGGCTAGTGGAAATTTGTTGGAACCATGGTAGCACTAAAAAATGCTAGGTGGTTTGTAGGTAAGAAATGCCCCAGCTTTATAACTTTGGACTTTAGGTCTTACTTCTGAACTCAAGACTTTTGAGAGGCATGACTTAACTAATATTAGCCCAAAACAAAACAAAACAAAACAAAAAACAAACAAAAAATTCCAACCCCCCCAAAAAACTTGTTTGTTTGTTTGTTTGTTTAGAATGTTTTATTTAGTATAAACCTTTTGTGTGTATGATGTACGCAGGGGCACATGGCCAGTCAGAGAACAACTTTGTGGAGTAGTCAGCATTTTCCTTTCACCTCTTCAGGGGTTTCCGGGATTGCATGGCAAGTGCCTTCACCTCCTGAGCCATCCTGCCAACGCCAAAGAGACCTCTTGATTGATTAATAGCTGCTGGGATAGGTGCACATAGTTAAAGTGGGTGCTTGAAAACTGTTACTCGGTTGCTGGACTTTGGCTCCTGAGTGGGTGCACACAAATTGCCCTTGAAGCAGATGAGCTCATGTCAAACATGGCACGGCTTTCCCTACTGTAGAGTGCTGGGCACTCTTACAGAGAGATGTATCAGTAAGAAACACGCTATGCTTTGCTGAGGGTGCTTTCACTAATAGCCAGCAACATCATAAATCTAGGGTCAGAGTCATCCTTCTCCCATGGACCAGACAAATCTTTGTGACGTAGGGCAGAAGCAAAGTCGGACTCAAACGACAATTACTAAATGAAAGCATATCATTTTATATATGTGTTTATATTGATCTGAAGACTTCTTAGATGTGTTTTTATTTTATATATCTGTTATGTGTATGTGATTGAGTATATGCACGTACATCACATGCGTGCAGGTTCCACAGAGGCCGGAGGAGAGGACATTGAATCCTGTGGAGCTGGAGTTAACACGTGGTTATGGTCACCCCAACATGGATGCTGGGAACTGAACAAAACCAGCATACACTCTTAACCACCAAGCAATCTTTTTGGCTTCCTATTTATTTCAGTCTAGGAGCAAGTTCACTACCTGTTTCCCCGTTTAAATCCACATGTGCTATTCCTAACTTGGTAAACATACTTTTTAATTTTAATTGTAAATTCTCATCCTCTTTATTCTTGTAAACTGCAAAGTGGCGTCCATGTGCAAACTGTTACCCAGGACTTAGAAGCTGTATGTTGAACCCCCTGGTAGAGTGTGATATGGTTTGGGAGGGTTCCCCGGACGTTTGTGTATTCAAAATGTGGTGATGTTGGGAGGTGGTAAAACCTTTAAGAATGGGGTTTATTGGAGGTAATTAGGTCATCGAGGGAGGTGCTCTCTAGGAGTGGATTTGTGCAGAAGTGGGTTTTATGATAAAAAGGAATCCTGATCATTGATTTTGTGGCATCCTGTCTCATTACATGGTTTCTTCATCTGCTCTAATCTATGCCAGAGGCTCACCAAGACCATCAAGCAGGGCCAGACAGATGTAACAACCTGTTATTTTTCTAAACTGAAAGCTAAGCAATTCTTCTTTTAAAACCCAGCCTTGGTTATTTATTAAGGCCATAGAAACTAGATTTAGACAGTCACTGAATACTTCTGAGCTCCAGTGTTCTCATCCGAAAAGCTAATGCGCCTCTTCCATGTCTGTTAATGGGACCGAGTCTCCCAAGCACCCCCGGGGTCACAGGTGTGCTGCTGTGCCAGGGCTTTCCATGTGGCTTCTGGGAGATCAAGTGTGGGTTCTTTTCCTCTTCCTCTTCCTCTTCCTCTTCCTCTTCCTCTTCCTCTTCCTCTTCCTCTTCCTCCTCCTCTTCCTCTTCCTCTTCCTCTTCTTCCTCCTCCTCTTCCTCTTCCTCCTCCTCTTCCTCCTCCTCCTCCTCTTCCTCCTCCTTCCTTCCTCCCTCCTCATCCCTCCTCTTCCTTCCTCCTTCTTATTATTATTTAGATTTATTTAATTTATATATGCAAGTACACTGTCACTGTCTACAGACACACCAGACAAGGGCATTGAATCTCATTACAGATGGTTGTAAGCCATCATATGGTTGCTGGAAATTGAACTCAGGACCTCTGGAAGATCAGCCAGCGCTCTTAACTGCTGAGCCATCTCTCTAGCCCCCAAGTGTGGGTTCTTACACTATGCTTCTGTATCAAGTGACTGACCAACCGAACCCTGTGTGGCCCCTGCTCTGGAACTTTCTGTTCCTTGTGTTTTTCTTTTCCGCTTCTGGCATGGCTTTGAGCATGTAAACTAAACCTCTGTACATCAGCCCAGCTTTTCTAGAACATTTTGCAGACACAAAAATTTGCACACAATGTTTTTCAGAAATTGTTATTTAAAATTCTATTTTCAGGAGAGATGAACCCATTCATTACATGTGTCTGCTCCCCCCCCCCTCAATTTTAGGCTTAAAGAATTTGAAAAGGTTTGTTGTGTTCATTTTGCCTGCTGTGTATGTTGAAATGAGGTCATGTATGTAGAGATGCCCTTTGAGCATCAATATTCTTTGGAGATATAGTTCTCACTGTGTTTTCTGCAGTTGTGGTTCTATTTTCCCATTGTCTTGGTCATCATCTCACTGGGTGCTGGCCTAGGAAGGTGACTTGAAGCAGTTGCGGTGTGGTGTGTTGCTTGATGATACCCACTTGATTGCCCTGTAAAATTTTTTTTTTTTTTTTTTTTTTTTTTTTTTTTTTTTTTTTTTTTTTTTTTTTTTTTTTTTTTTTTTTTTTTTTTTTTTTTTGGTTTTTCGAGACAGGGTTTCTCTGTTTAGCCCTGGCTGTCCTGGAACTCACTTTGTAGACCAGGCTGGCCTCGAACTCAGAAATCCGCCTGCCTCTGCCTCCCGAGTGCTGGGATTAAAGGCGTGCACCACCACGCCCGGCTTGCCCTGTAAAAATTAAAAGAGCCATAGAGATGGCCCATGAATGCATTTGCTGCATAAACCTGATAACCCCAGTTCCATCCCTGGGTCACACTGTTGGAGAAAACTCTTTCTCCAGAAGTTCCCCCTTTGACCTCCCTGGTTGTACACTCTGTGGTATGCAGGGCCATGTGCGTGTGCACGCGAACACACACACACAATTTTTAATAATAATAATAATAATAATAATAATAATAATAATAATAATAATGATATTTTTTAAATACTTAAATCATTATCCTATCATAGATGACATGTATGAATGCTGAGAATTGGATAAACATGAGACATTGCCCTTCCCCCTTTCTTTAGCTGTATTTTGCTGTTTGGATTTGTGCGACACAGCATTTGTGATTATGTTGGTTGGGGGGGGGGTTAGAATGTGTTGTAGGAAGGCAAAGGCAAAATCATAACATTGAGATTGAACATGGCTCTCAATCTTCTTGTCCTTTGCTGGTTTCTTTGATGCCTTTGAGTTCTCTATAAAATGTTAAGGGAGGGAGGAAAGCATCTAGCGGTAATCAAAGGGAGGAAAGATCAGCACAGGGCCTCGGTGACATTTGAGGGTAAGTTTTGGAGTTGTTTTAAGAGTTATTGCTGCTTGGGCCTGTTTGGCCTGGCTCCTTGTCAAAACCATTAACTTCAAAATAATAGAGCCTTTAAGGGAATGTATGCTTTTAGAAAACTCCTCATTAATTCAATTTATAGGGAAGGAAAGAGACCTGAGCAGGAGAGAGTAGGAGGCATGTGGTTTTATCAGGGCTGGGAGTTCAGTGGTGTGTGTGTGTGTGTGTGTGTGTGTGTGTGTGTGTGAGGGAGATACACACACACACACACACACACACACACACACACACAGTGGAAAGACTGACTAACATGGAGGATTATTATATGAAGAATTCTAAAGAGCCCCAGCTCTGTGTCTGTGTCTCTGGGATGGACAGACTGTCCTTCGTGATGGTTTTGGACCTTGACCTCTGACATGAATCCCAGCTGGGAAATCTTCAACACTAATTAAGCTTGGGCTTGTTTTGAGTCTCTTCCAGCCCTGTGGTTGAATAGCTTTGTGTACACAGTTCTTTTCCCACAGTCAGGATAGTGTCCCCCTGCAGGGTTGGTCCTTACCTGATGGTAGTGTGAGGCTACTCTCTCACAGGAAGTGCCTGACTCTACACAGGCCTCTTGCAGCTCCCCAACAGCTAATGGCATGTTTAGGGAAGAGAAGAAAGGACACAGTTGCATTGCTTACTGAGGACTGGGAAAGATGGTGTTGTCCGACCCATGGAATCGTGAGAACACACCAGCACTCCTCATTAGACCTCTTTGGCCATCTTTACCATCAGTAGGACAAGATGTATGGAGACAGAATTTACTTAAATACTCACACATGAGCATTGAGCCTCCCTGATAGCTGTTGTTAGGCTAGCTTCCAAAACCAGGGGAACTGGACACTACTTAGTCTCTGCAAGGTAATGTTCCCATCGTGTACCTTGTATGTGAGACTAAAGTAGCTTAGCGAGGTGAGCACAGCGTGACTCTAGTGGCCCTCCAGGGAAGGCTTGTACATAGAGGAAGCAGCACTTTTTATCAATTACAGAGGATATCAATGTTTACAAGACTTTAGAAAAAAGTCAGTGTATGAGAAGAAGAGCACATGGCAGGACTAGGGTGTGTCCTAATCACGGATGGATAGTAGTTCTTTGGATTTTGGGGTTTTTGTTTTCTTTTTTTCTTTTCCTGTAGAAGTGATTCCTATGTGAGTATATTATATATTCGTTATATACCCACTCTTTTTTTTCCCTGTGAGTTTTCCTTTTTTCTTTTCCAGCATTAGTGTTTGAGTGTATTACTTTGTGTATACTAGGAAGGTGCTCTGTTGCTGAGCTATATCCACAGTCTCCAGACTTTTTATTAACAGGTATTTATTATAAAATAAAATAGATTCATTATGCAGTATTTATACATCTATATGATGTGCTTTGATTATATTCACCCACCATTACCTTTCCTTCCTTTCTTTCTTCCATTGATTTTTTCCCCTCCCTCCCTCCCTCCCTCCCTCCCTCCCTCCCTCCCTCCCTCTTTTTTTTTGGGGGGGTGGGGTTTTTTTTTGAGTTTTGAGATAGGTTTTCTTTGTGTAACCTTGGCTGTTCTAAAACTCACTTTGTAAACTTACTCTTGTAGACTAGGCTGACCTCGAACCCAGAGATCTACCTGCCTCTGCCTCTTGAGTGTGGGGATTAACGGCATGCACCTCCGCTGCCTGGCAACCATTACCTTTTCTTTTACATCTTCCTGCTTGTCCAAAATGGGAAGTTAACTTTAAAAGTAAATCTAGGGACTGGAGAGATGGCTCAGTAGTTAAGAGCACTCACTGACTGCTCTTCCAGAGGTCCTGAGTTCATTTCCCAGCAACCACATGGTGCCTCACAACCATCTGTAATGGGGATTCAATGCCCTCTTCTGGTGTGTCTGAAGAGAGACAGTGTATTCACATACATACATACATACATACATCTTTAAAAACATAAAAGTAAATCTAGGCTTGCATGGGAAATATTTGTTCATGTGATATCTGTGTTTCTGAGTCTGGCTTATTGGGTTTAACAGTTCCATCTGTTCTCCTTTAAAAAAATAGTAATTTTATTTTTCTTTGTGGCTGACTAGTGTAGCAGTAGACATGGATGGGCCAATGTCCTTTTTGCCAAGTGCTATAGTGGGCACAAGAAGTAAACTTAGTGAAGAAATTAGAACTTGAGTGGACTTTTATGATTGCTTAGCAGTGAGTAGAAGTGTTAAGGGGAGCTAGTTGATCAATACATTGATTTTTTTTTTTTTCTTACAGTAGTCCAGACTGACCTGGAGTTTTTCTTTTTTTAAATTTTATTAGATATTTTCTTAATTTACATTTCAAGTGCTATCCCCAAAGTTCTCTCTACCCTCCCCCCACCCTGCTCCCCTACCCACCCACTCCCACTTCTTGGCTCTGGCATTCCCCTGTACTGGGGCATATAAAGTTTGCAATACCAAGGGGCCTCTCTTCCCAATGATGGCTGACTAGGCCATCTGCTATGTATGCAGCTAGAGACATGAGCTCTGGGGGTTCTGGTTAGTTCATATTGTTATAGAGAGTGTTGTTCAGTTTTCATGAGAATGTTGGCTTTCTATTATTTATGTTGTTATTGAAGATCAGCCTTAGTCCATGGTGGTCAGATAGGATACACAGGATAATTTCAATATTTTTGTATCTGTGGAGGCCTGTTTTGTGACGAATTATATGGTCAATTTTGGAGGAGGTCCCGTGTGGCGCTGAGAAGAAGGTATATCCTTTTGTTTTAGGATAAAATGTTCTGTAGATATCTATTAGATCCATTTGTTTCATAACTTCTGTTAGTGTCCATGTGTCTCTGTTTAGTTTCTGTTTCCAGGATCTGTCTGTCCATTGGTGAGAGTGGGGAGTTGAAGTCTCCCACTCTTATTGTGTGAGGTGCAATGTGTGCTTTACTACAGTTTCTTTAATGAATGTGGCTGCCCTTGTATTTGGAGCATAGATGTTCAGAATTGAGAGTTCATCTTGGTTGATTTTACCTTTGATGAGTATGAAGTGCCCCTCCTTGTCTTTTTTGATAACTTTTTGTTGGAAGTCAATTTTATCCAATATTAGAATGGCTACTCCAGCTTGTTTCTTTGGACCATTTGCTTAGAAAATTGTTTTCCAGCCTTTCACTCTAAGGTAGTGTCTGTCTTTTTCCCTGAGGTGGGTTTCCTGTAAGCAGCAAGACATTGGGTCCTGTTTGTGTAGCCAGTCTATTAGTCTATGTCTTTTTATTGGGGAATTGAGTCCATTGATGTTAAGAGAAATTAAAGAAAAGTAATTGTTGCTTCTTGTTATTTTTGTTGTTAAAGTTGGGATTCTGTTCTTGGGGCTGTCTTCTTTTAGGTTTGTTGAAGAATTACTTTTTTGCTTTTTCTAGGGTGTAGTTTTCATCCTTGTGTTGGTGTTTTCCCTTTATTATCCATTGAAGGGCTGGATTCATGGAAAGATATTGTGTGAATTTGTTTTTATCATGGAATACTTTGATTTCTTTCTTTTTTTCCCAATTTTTATTAGGTATTTTCTTCATTTACATTTCAAATGTTATCCCGAAAGTTTCCTAAACCCTTCCCCTTCTTTGATTTCTTAATCTATGGTAATTGAGAGTTTTGCTGGGTATAATAGCCTGGGCTGGCATTTGTGTTCTCTTAGGGTCTATATAACATCTGTTCAGGATCTTCTGGCTTTCATAGTCTCTGGTGAGAAGTCTGGTGTAATTCTAATAGGCCTGCCTTTATATGTTACTTGACCTTTTCCCCTTACTGCTTTTAATATTCTATCTTTATTTAGAGCATTTGTTATTCTGATTATTATGTCTCTGGAGGAATTTCTTTTCTGGCCCAGTCTATTTGGAATTCTGTAGGCTTCTTGTATGTTGATGGGCATTTCTTTCTTTAGGTTTGGGAAGTTTTCTTCTATTATTTTATTGGAGATATTTGCTGGCCCTTCAAGTTGAAAATCTTCATTCTCATCTACTCCTATTATCTGTAGGTTTGGTCTTCTCATTGTGACCTGGATTCCCTGGATGTTTTGAGTTAGGATCTTTTTGCATTTTGCATTTTCTTTGATTGTTGTGCCCATGTTCTATATTGAATCTTTTACACCTGAGATTCTCTCTTCCATCTCTTGTATTCTGTTGCTGATGCTCACATCTATGGTTTCTGATTTCTTTTCTAGGGTTTCTATCTCCAAAGTTGTCTCACTTTGTGTTTTCTTTATTGTTTCTACTTCCCCTTTTAGGTCCTGGATGGTTTTATTCAATTCCATCCCCTGTTTGGTTGAGTTTTCCTGTAGTTCTTTAAGGGATTTTTGTGTTTCCTCTTTAAGGGCTTTTACCTCTTTAGCAGTGTTCTCCTGTATTTCTTTAAGTGAGTTATTAAAGTCCTTCTTCATGTCCTCTATCAGCATCATGAGATATGATTTTAAATCTGAGTCTTGTTTTCTAGAGTGTTGAGGTATCCAGGACTGGCTGAGGTGGGAGTGCTGGGTTCTGATAATGGTGAGTGGTCTTGGTTTCTGTTATTAAGATTCTTACATTTGCTGGGCGTGGTGGCGCACACCTTTAATCCCAGCACTCGGGAGGCAGAGGCAGGCGGATTTCTGAGTTCGAGGCCAGCCTGGTCTACAAAGTGAGTTCCAGGACAGCCAGGGCGACACAGAGAAACCCTGTCTTGAAAAACCAAAAAAAAAAAAAAAAAAAAAGATTCTTACATTTGCCTTTCGCCTTCTGGTAATCTCTGGAGTTAGTTGTTATAGTTGTCTCTGGTTGGAGCTTGTTCCTCCTGTGATTCTGTTAGCCTTTGTCAGCAGTCCTTGGAGTCCAGCTCCCTCCTGAGTCTCAATGGTCAGAGTAGTCTCTGCAGGCATGCTCTCCTCTTGCAGGGAAGGTCCACAGATGTCTGGTGTTCAGACCTGCCTCTTGGCTAAAGATGAAGGCCCAATACAAGGGCCTGTCCCAGAAGATGTGTTGCCCCTGCTGCCTGTACGCTCACCTGCACAGACTGGAGGACCCAGACCCAAGTTGGCTCCCTCATGAGCTCCAGCAGGCAAAGCCCTCCCGGGCGGACACCTCTCCTCAGGCAGGGAAGGTGCCCAGATGTCTAGAACCTGAAACTGGGTCTGTCCCAGAAGCTGTGTCGCTTCTGCCTGTCCCAGAAGCTGTGTTGCTTAGCAGTCTGCTCACTCCCCCTTTGCAGTCTGCGAGCTGCCCTGCGCAGACTGGTCTCTGAGGGATCTGGGACCCAAGATTGACCTGAAAGTTTCTATATAGAGCAGGTTGGCCTCACACTTTCGGCTCTCCTACTTTATTTTTTTTTTCTTAGTGCTGGAATTATAGGCACTGCCACCATGGCTGGTTTGGAGAGCATGCTATAAGTGTTAGTTCTGGTTTAAGCTCGGCAACTACTCAATTTCTTGTGGAAGACTTAGGTATTTAATTTTTAGCTTACCCACCACCCCCAACAGATTAGTGTGTCAAATCTGTGGACTATCATGGCTAGACACACGTCTGAGTGCTTGTTGTATCACTTTATGACTGCTCAGTCTACTGGGACCCGGGCCTCAATTGTTACTTCCCAGGAGCACAAGAAAAGATTGGACTCCTTAACAATACTAGCTCAGGAAAAGATACTGAAAGCTTAGAAGTAGCTTTTCTTTTGAATTTTGATAAATCACTTTTACATCACCATAAAACATAAAAACCATGTCAACTATTGTCAGGATGTGTGTCTATAGTTGAAGAGTACAACCTCAAAGGTATTTGTATGTATGAGGTAGAATAAAAACTTTTTATTAAGGTGTATATGTATGTGTGTTTGCATGTATATGTGTGTGTATATGTTACAGCATGAATAGGATCTATCTATATATGGTATGTGTGTATGTATGAGCATACCTATATGTATGTAGGTGATTATCTGTGCATGTGTGTGCTTGGATTTTTTTTTTTTTTAAACCCTGTTTCTAAGCAATTTTACTCCCAAACTCCTGAGGACCCACTTTAGGTTTTGCTATAAAGACAGGTCGCCTTGGGGAATTCACACAGAGAGAGCGGTTGCCTGTCTTTGCTGAATAAGCTTAATTGGGCACAGGAAACTGTAAACTGGCTCAAATATAGTATGCATCATCTCTGCTGTTTCTCCAGCCTCAGGACTGGCAGTGCACCTGAAAGAGACAAACAGTGACATGGCTTGGGAACTAGCAAAGGCACTGTAAATGGAAACAGGCAGCAGTCTACAAAGTCTGGCAGTTTATAGACATTGCATTGATGAACTCTATTGACCATGAAGACAGCACATGAGCCGCTTCTTTGCTTGCCTTTGCTTTGTCTTGCCAGGGGCCGGGTATCTTTAGTCAGAGTTTGCTGTCCTCTCATAGTTGTTGCTCTGGCATAGACTTCCCTTTCATTCCTTCAGTGTGAACTTCGGGATAATATAATAGACTTCAACACAAGCAGACTGTCTCTGTCCAGCCATTGACCTCTACCTGCCAGACTCTGTAGCTTCTTTCTGTCTACCCTCTTTCTCTCTACTGTCAAGTGAAGCTTTTGCCTTATGTGAACTCTTTCTATTTCTTTCCTTTCTCAGATCATCCAGTAACCAACCCAGGAAGTTCTTGTAAGCGTGCATTTCTTAGTCAACACCGAATGCCTTTAGACCGAGGTCAACCTTTTCAGCTGGCACCGTGGTTTTCACTGCTGGTGAGTTTTGCTTTTATGGTTGAAAAAAAAATCAGAAAATTCTAGACTCTGGGGATTGACTTCATAGGGGAGGGTTGAACATATTTGAAAGATTTTTTTTTTCTGCGCCAGCTGTGGCTAATGTGTCAGCCTTTCCGTCACCTGATTCCCAACATTCAAGAGTTCATAACGAGACTGCTGAGTTTCACCACAAACTGAAGCTTGGTATGCGAGAATTGAGCCCGAAGCAAACTTTTTCATTACAAAAAGTAGTTTCTCTATAAAACCACTAATAAAGAAGCAAAGCTAGTGATTATTGTTGAACAGAATCAAGCTGCTTGGTTTACCTAATACTGCAGGATTATTTTGCTGTAATAGAAACCAATCCAGGAGTTTGGAGGTGGGGTGGTGGTGGTGAGAGGAGGATGAATGTGAGTGACATTTAATTTCCAAGGGTGTCTGTTTAAACGTGAAAAAATATTCTCTTTCCAAAGTTAAAATACTTTTCAAAGCTTATCTGCCTGAATAACTTGTGGGTAAATGGATATTTTTGGCACCCGTGATAATAAACGTAATAGAAATGTGCAGATTTGAGAAAGGCAAACAAGTCTCTTCCTTCCCATGTACCTGGAGGAGATTGCAGTGGTTCTGCCCAACAGCAGGCTCCATCCTCACTTAACATTGCGATTTTATTCACGTAGGAAGTTGGTCCTGAAGGACCACTGGCAGGGAGAGCAGATATCAAAGCTCCTTTTTGTCCTTGCTGTAACGATGATGAAACCTGTGGAGACTTCCCTGTGCTTTGGCACTGGCTTCCCTCACCACTAGTAGGGAGCAAATGCAGGATTCTGTTAGAGTTGAGTACAGAATCTATGGCCTGAAATAGAAACAGCGTGGTGCATGAACAGATGTACCTGTGGCTCCGGCTTTCTGAGTCCCCCATCCTAAGTCACCAAAATTACTTATTCCCCAGCAAATGGAAAGCAAACTGCAGTGTGAGAACCATGTCTGTCCATCTNCACCACTAGTAGGGAGCAAATGCAGGATTCTGTTAGAGTTGAGTACAGAATCTATGGCCTGAAATAGAAACAGCGTGGTGCATGAACAGATGTACCTGTGGCTCCGGCTTTCTGAGTCCCCCATCCTAAGTCACCAAAATTACTTATTCCCCAGCAAATGGAAAGCAAACTGCAGTGTGAGAACCATGTCTGTCCATCTCAGCCCTTCTTTTCCATGTTGCCCAAGGATACACCTTCCGTTTTCTTCTCTTTATCTTGTACAAGACTTTCTTAATACCTTAATGTTAATCTTTACTAACTCTTCTGTTTGTATTGTCTCTTTTCCTTTCTTCTTAGCTTGTGTTAGTTACCCTGGGCATTACTACGCCAAAACACCTGACCAATGCAACTTGGCTTGAGGTTTGAGAATAAATTCCATCATGCAGGGAAAGGTTGCGAGGACATGAAGTAGTGGGTCACATAGGCACAGGTTGATAAATACTGGGGCTCAACTGCCCCTCTTTTCCTCAGGCAGAATCTGAGCCCATGGAATGGTGCTGTTCACATTTAGGGTGAGTCCTCCTTGTTCAGATAAACCTTTCTCGAACTGCCTGTATAGACACACCCAGAAGTGTGTTTCCATGGTGACCTTAAATTGAATCAAGTTGCCAGTGAAGCTTAATCTCATCCTAACACAGTTCCACATAACCCAGGCTCAGTAATTCCTCATAGAGAGCCTCTTAGTTATGAGTGGCTAGTTCATCTTGAATATTCATACTTTACAGTATCTGAGTTTGAGAGACTCAAATACTGACTCGCCATATACAGGCCCGATTGCTAACCTGCAAATCTAAGACTTGAAATGCCTCAAACTCTAAACAGGTTCAGCATCATTCTAAAGCCCAAAGTGGAAAATTCCATGCCATGAATCTTTGTTTCAGGCACAACATTATTAAATATATCACATAAGATGGTCTTTAGGCTACACGTGTAAAATGTCTATGAAAAAATAAATGGACTTTGAATATTGGTCCTCTCCCCAAGGTATTATTACTATGTGTATTTAGACATTCCAAAGATCAGGAAGACTTCTGGTTCTTGTCACTTGGGATAAGGAATGCCAAATTATGCTATTTACATGTCTATGTAAATATGTATGTGTGCAGTCTGTATGTTTATAATCTGGCTTCAGATACCTTAACAGCAAACTAATAACATACCAAGTTCCCCTGTCAAGGCCACAGAATGTCTAAGAGTGCTTGGATTAGTAGGTATCTTTAGGCTCCAGGTTGTGGTGTCTATCCAGCTGCCAGTGACTCTCTCTGTTTGCACTCAACAATTTCCTTCAGCTGGGTTCATCAAGGCATACAGTTCAGGCTTGTGAAGGGGACCTGAACTTGTCATTGACTGGTATCAATCTGTTTTTTAATCTAGATTTTTCTTTAGTATTCAAAAATGCAATCCTGGCAGGGCATGGTGGCGCATGCCTTTAATCCCAGTCTCGAAAAACAAAACAAAACAAAACAAACAGAAAACAAAAATGCAATCCTGATTTCCTGAAATTCGTCAAAAATATTCAAGGCATGTGTTAGCTTTCCATGGCTCTGACGACGTATTTGAAACAATGAGGTTATAAGAAGGAAAAATTTTTGTTAACTCGCGGTTGTACTCTGAAGTCTCTGGCTCCCATTGCTTTGGACCCACAACAAGACAAACATCATGATGGGAGTACTTTCACTTATTATTTATTTGTCTGTTTTTCGTGTGTGTAGGCATTCACATAACACGTGTGAAGATCAGAGGCTGAGTTGTAAGAGTTGATTTTCTCCTCCTACCTTGTGGGCCCTGGGGATTGAACTCGGGTTATAAGGCCAACACTGTACCTACGGCTCCATCTCACTGGCTCTGTGTTCTTGGTGTTTTCATAAACATGATGAGATATTTTAGACATGGACTCAAGTTTCAGAACTAAATTTGCTTCCCCCCCCCATATGGGCCTTAGAACATATAGCCTACAGATATTGTTTAAACAATATTTTCATCAATTTTATGCATGAAGCAGTTATGGTATAGAGCTCTCCGGTTGTGGCTTCATGTTGATGCTCCTGGCAGCTAGGAAACAGGGAGGGAGCTGGGGAGAGAGAACGTGGAAAGGGAAAAGGGAAGGAAGAAACAGAAGAGAACAATAAAGGGAAAAGGCCAGAGCAAAGTACATTGGAGTATCCTTCCAATGACCCTCAACAGCATCTTTTCCTAACGAACATTTCCTGTACAGCCTATAGGGCTATCATCCAGCTACTGAGTCTTCAGCATACAAGCTATGGGGGACATTTATGGTCCAAACCATGACAAGGATGAGCAAAGCATTGCTGATCTGAGTCTAACTCCTTTCATTTTGTCTATGAACATATCTCCGAATGCTCACACTATTAGGATAGGCAAATGATCTGAAGAACTATTATTGTATACATTGAGCTGCTATTTTCCCCTCCCTCCCTCCCTCCCTCCCTCCCTCCCTCCTTAATTTTCTTTCTTTCCTGGAACTCACTCTATAGATGAGGCTGGTCTTGAACTCAGAAATCCACCTGCTTCTACCTCTCAAGTACTGGAATTAAAGGCTTGTGCTATCACCGCAGGCTTCACTGTTCATTTTCTATGTGACAGTTTGCAGGGAAGTGTGATATGTGCTACTTCCCCTCCTCCCTCACAACACAGTAGATAATTTGAAGCATTGATAATCATGTTCTATACAGAGCAGGTTTGGGTTTTGTTTTGTTTTGTTTTATTTTTTGAGACAAGGTTTCTCTGTGTAGCCCCGGCTGTCCTGGAACTCTGTGTAAACCAGGCTGGCCTCAAACTCAGAAATCCGCTTGCCTCTGCCTCCCAAATTCTGGGATTAAAGGCATGTGCCACCACTGCCCGGCTTCAATTCTTGAAGTAGGTGATTGTCAAGATTATATGCCTGGGTAAGAAAGTTTCTATCTATCTATCTATCTATCTATCACTTTTTTTTATTCATTTGCTCATTTATCCTATAACTCAGGCTGATCTTGAGCTCCCTGCTTAACCAAGAATGACTTTGATTTTCTTGCGTATGGGTGTGTGCCTGTATGAGCTCCTGTCTGAGTGTGGTTCCTTGAATGTCACAGCATAGATGTAGACGTCAGAGGAGAATCTTGCTGCTGATTCTTCCCTTCCACCTTGTTTTAAGCCAGATCTTTTTGTTAATATCACTTGCTGTGTATTCCAGGTTGTCCGACCCATGAACTTTTAGGGGTTCTCCTGACTGTACGTCTGTCCTGCTTTATGAGGATCCAGATTAGAGATACAGGCTACATCTCCCAGCTGAACTTGCATTCTGGGGACTTGAACTTGAGTCCTCAAACTTGTACAGCAAGCATTTTTCCCACCGAGCCTTCTGCTCAGCCCAGACTTGGAACTGAGTGATGGGATTGCAGGCAGATACCAGCAGGCCTGATTTGTGTAGTGTTGGAGTCGGAACCCATGGCTTTGTGCATGGTAGGCAGGTACTCTCTACCATGTGTACTGGCACGTCTGAGCCACCCCTAGCTCCTTGGTTTTGGTTTTTTGCATTTTCTGTTTGTTTGTTTTGTATACAGTTCATATCCTATCTTTCCAAACTTTCTGTAGTTAGAGAAGTGTGTACTGAAGATCCTAAACAGAGAAAC
>CACVCL010032014.1:0-22144 GCA_902729485.2 Mus minutoides | reverse complement strand
GGAGTACTACTCAGCTATTAAAAACAATAAATATATGAAATTCCTAGGCAAATGGATGGATCTGGAGGCCATCATCCTGAGTGAAGTAACCCATTCACAAAAGAACTCACATAACATGTACTCACTGATATGTGGATATTAACCCAGAAACCTAGACTACCCAAGATACAATTTACTAAACACATGATACTCAAGAAGAGTAATATTTTCTTAAGGATGAGTTTGGGGGGCTAAAGAGATGGCTCAATGGTTAAGGTTACTTATTGTTATTACAGAGGACTATGGTTTGGTTCCCAGCATCCACCTGGCAGTATAGGGTCAACTGTTACTCTAGTTCCAGGGATCTGTCACACTCTTCTGGCTTCCAAGGGCACTCACTGTACATACACACACACACACACACACACACACACACACACACACACACACTATACATATATAAAGCACCCATACACTTAAAATGAGTAAGTCTATTTTTTTAAAGTGTGTGTTTAGATGGATTTAATTGGATCAAATAGCTCAGAGATATTGAGCAGATATGGTGTACTATAAAATATACTAAGTTCTTTTATTGATTCATCCTTATAATAAACTTTGAAGGCAGCTTGTAGTCCCTGTTTGTACACAAAGTCCAAATGGTGTAAGCAAATTAGTCAATATTATATAAGCAATTATTTCTTTATCTTGTAGCTTCAGAGCAGGTTCTCTTATCTTGCATGCAAGGTGCATATACCACAGAGGCTGTAATTATCCATCATAGAAAAATCACAAATTTACTAGTGTCTATGATTTAGACAAGGAAGTGGTAGAAGGAATATTAATCTCAGAAAAAAAAGTTTACATTTGAGACCCATCCTAATGTTTGTTATCTCTAATTGTGTGATCTTTATTTTGAGGTTGTTCCTTTATAAGGATAACAGGAATACTCGTGTCTAACTTTCAAAGCTGTTTGAGAAATCAAGGAGATAACCAGATGTTATTTCTGGTTCCTTGGGGGTTATGGGACTGTTGTATAGCAACCATTCCTAAGGAATAAAGTTTAACAAGGCCGTAACTAAATAATCTATGCCAGAGACCCACAGTGAAAACACCATTCACAGGTTCCTATCCATGACATAATCCAGGAAACCTTGATTCCTATCTAAACCTAACTGGTGCAAACAGCTGCATAAAAATGGGCCCCACCGAAGGGTCTTCACAGTAGCATTTAAACAGCTGCTGCAGAATCATCAAGTGAGAGACCAATCAGTTGGCAGGCATTTGAGCATTTAAGCAGGCAATGAATATGCCCTAAGCCATGTGAGTCTCTGAACACTAGACATAATCACAGTAGCTCCAGGGACAGTGGAGGGAAAGTGGCCCCTCAGGCATCACCGTTTCCCACGCTCCTCTGTGAGTACACTTGGAAAACCCAGGACACTGCTGAGCATGACGTGTCAGGGAGCCCAGCATCAGTGTAAGGCAGAGCCCTGGGTTTTGTCTGAGTTTGTCCAAAGGACAGCAAAGGGATCATAATAATAGTGAAGGGAACATGTTAAATGCTTTGTTAGCAAGCATGATATGGAACTTTCTTTGGTGCTATCGTGTGAAGTGGGTCACTTAGGTCCAACCATTGGGGTCCATAAATTGGGGTTCAGATAGCCTATATCAAATATTTAACAGGTGGTGAATTGATGTTTAATGAAATATACTTTCCCTGCCTCCTTTCCTTCCTTCCTCTCTTTCTTCTTTCTTTCTTCTTCTACTTTGAGAAAAAATAAAATCATAAAACCTTCAAAATAACCTTGAAGGTAAAATTTCTTAAATTTCTCAATGTTCTGTTCTAGAACCCAGGGTTCTATTCTGTTCTACCCTGGGTTGCCTTACGTAACTTTTTTTTTTTTTTTTTTTTTTTTGGTCCTATGAGTAACTACAATCTGTGAGCAATATCCTAATAGTATATGTGGTCATCTCTACCCAAGCCCTAAAAGCAGCCACTTTGGGGGGGCAAATTTCACCCTAGAGCAGTGTATGTTGGCATAGGCCATCTTCAGAAAGACAAGTAATTTAGATCTATACTTACACAAGTTTAGATACTGTTTGGGAACTTTGTGATCCGGTAGTGTTGAGGTCTGCTTTGTGTTAGTCTAGAAAGGCTGAGGGCCACGAGCTCTGAGTGGCCTATTTACTCGCCTGCTCAGAAACGAAGAGGGGTCAGAGAAAGACCTTCTAATCTGGGTGACTCACAAAAAGAAGATGAAGAAGGAGGCCTCTTCTGCTCTTCAGCCCTCTTCTGCTCTTCAGCCCTCCTCTGCCTTGGTCCAGTGGAAGGGCTGTCTATCATGAATGGAACTACAGTGGTATGTTTTACTTAAAATCTCAGCATACATGTTGAGAATGACAGGAACCAGGGCACAGTGCAATTCAGGTTGATCCAGAGAATGTTCAGAAGTGTGTATCATTTAAGACCCTCTAAAACTCTGATTCTGTCTGAAACCTAAACCACTTTTCAAGGCACTTGCCCTTGTGCATGATCCTAGGCTATGTTAACAAGAAGTATCCCAATAGCTGTCTGTCTCAGCCCAGCCCTTCAACCTTTACCCTACTTGGATTTTACTACCAGATAAAAATATATCAGTCGTGTGTGTGTGTGTGTGTGTGTGTGTGTGTGTGTGTGTGTGCGTGTCCTTATGCAATATGCACAGACATTAGGGCCAAGCAAGCCTGACTCTAAAATTTAAGATGATGTATGATACAGTTAGCATTCCAACACTTAGAATACTGTCTAAAAGACATATGTGATTGTTGGGCAGTAGAAGAAATCACTGGGCAAGTGTTCAATGCACAGTAAAACTTGTGGTGCACACATGGAAAGCATGAGCCAGGATTTCTCAAGAACCCCCCAAAATGATGTCATTGTGGCTGCAAGAAGTAGAAAGGAGAAAACTGGAGAATCACAGGTTCATAAATAATGAGGTTAACGGGAACTCCTTGGATGATAATTCAATTTTTTGTCTCTTCAGAAGACAGCGTCCCATGACATGAGCTCTTTTATACAATTAGGGAAAGAATGTCCTGGTTTTTCCTATCTAGGGTGATTACCCTCCAAGTCACAGTCAACTGAACACAACTAGGAAAAAAATGAAGTGTCTATCATTGGGTAGAGTGAAAGCAGAAATAGAGTCTGGCATTGGATAGAGTGGGCAGTGTGGGATCTGACCTGAAGAGGAAGGACGGGATGTGACAGGAAGTCCCTGTGTATTCAGGACAGGCAGTTACCACAGGACACACAGAGCAATACACCAGAGCTGAGATGAAGAGGCAGTGTGAGAGAGATGTGGAGGGAGGGCCCGGGATTTAGTTTCCTACAACATGTAATTTAGTCATTAGATGTGTCAAAGCAAATGATAGTTGGTAAATTGACCTCAGTTAACATGGATAATAGTCTCTGATAATTCTAAAAGATAAAATATTAAAGTAGTACTGCTAATGGCTGAACCTTTTACTCTGGCTTTTCAAATTGTTATCTTGTAGATAAGTTAAGAGCACACACATATGTAGGTCATAAAGACTGAAGCTTTACATTTCCTGAAGGAGAGAGAGAGACAGACAGACAGACAGACAGACAGACAGAGACAGAGAGAAGATAGATAGAAAGATAGATGTGTTTATACAGATAGATATATAGGTATGTATAGATATGTATATATAAATGTATGATACATAGGTAGATTGATAGATATAGATAGATGATAAAGAGATAGAGAAATAGATGATAGATATAGATAGATGGTCAGTACAGATAAATAGTAAATCAATAGATAGATGATAGGGAGAGAGAGAGATAGTAGAGCCAAAATTTCTCAGAGGAAATTTACAAATTTAAGCTATCAAATTTCATGTGGCCAAGTATAGGAAATAGTGCTTAATCTTTTTGAACAGCAGAGAGCATGAAACCCGGATAAGAAGGCGGTCTTGGCTAAGCAGCTAACCTCTGCCTTTGTGTCTGATATCATCAGTGTCTGCAGACCACAAGAACGATAGATAGCCAGCTGTACTCCAGTGTCAGAGCCAGGTCCAACCATCATTTATAAAGGAACAACAGAAGTGGGGTGGGGTGGGGCGGGGTGGGGCAAGGGATGAAAGAAGCCACACTTTTCCCAGGTTTGTTTCTGGTACTTCCCCAAGTTTGCACATTCCCCACGTGCTTGAATTAAAGATTGATGAGCACATTGGGCAGAATAAGATTCCATTAATTATTTTTTAAAACATATTGTTTTAAGTAGCATTATGAAGTAAAAAAAAAACCTACTACAAATTAAACTGCAATGCTATTTATATTGATAATAAAGTATTTATCTTTTGGAGATACTGAACTGAAGGGAAAATGCATTTCAGCGTCAGTAAATGTCCCTTCCCCTGTAAAGAGGAGGTGGCAGCAGATCTGGACACTCCAGATTTGTTCTCCAACAGCTTCTGCTTTTTTTTTTTTTTTTTTGAGGCTGCATTTCAACAATAAAACAATGGTAAGAAATTGATGTTTTCTAGGCCATTGAGCTGGAAATAATATTCTTCTCTTTCTCATCTTCCTCCTCCTCCTTCCTTTCCTATTATTCTTCATAGTGTGCTGAATTTCCTGGATGTTTTTTGCAATGGACTTTTTAGATGTTTCCATTTTCTTCCACCAATGTATGGATTTCTTCCTCTGTGTCTTATATGCTGTGATTCTCTCTTGTGATTGTAAGCATCACAAATGTAGTTCCTTTTCTCCTTCCTGTGCTCAGCCATTCATCAACTGTCTCTGAGACTCATCTGCCTTCTGATATATTTTGTTTGACCTATATAGCATTTAAAAGTTCATGCAATTTAAATCATTTTTAAAAGAAACAAGAAGAGAAATACTTAGACCTTCCCCACCCTATCCCACCCTCCAACATCAAAGAGACTTCTATGTAGAAAGAATTAGCTGGATTTGTTCTTTTCAAAGAGTTTGCCTTACTCTTTTCCAGTTCGGTTTTTCTCAGAGAAGCCAGAATTAGTTGACATTTATTGAAATATTTGACGCTATATGTTTATTGTAGTAGTATGGAAGCCTGGCTACATATTTACCTGTATGGGGAAACTCAGGTCCCCAGGGGGAAAATGTAAGTTTGCCAGTCATTTTTGTGGCTAGCTTATCCAATTGGCATCTTTTAGCTCTGAATCTCTGGCGTGTGATTTCTGGAGCTCTATTTCAAAGAGATGGTACAAAGTTCAGTTAAATGCACAAAAATACAAAATTCTGCCTTTGACCTTCCTTCATGAATTGCTTTCTAAGAGTAAAACTGAGTAGCAACACAAAGCTAAAACTTTTATAGCGTTATAGTGTTACATAATTTATAATAAAATCAATATTTTGTTAGAGTAATGCCTTGATTGACTGAAATTGCCTTGTTTCTCATAAATTCTGGTAACACTGAGACAAATTTCAGATTCAATAATTCCAAAAAAAATAAATTGTAATGTATCCACAGGTAATTAATTACATGTATGATCAATTTTCTAGGAAGACTTAATTTTTCAACTGTATGTGTTTGTGAGCATCTATGTTTAGTTACGGATGTCAGTGTGTGTACAACATGATGTTCTGCTTTTGGTCACACTTCTCCATGCAAAATGGATCCACAGTGTGAATGCAATTCCAAGTGTCTTTATGGAGTCTATCAGTATCTTCAATGACAAGCAATTAAAAAGTTTTTCCTTTCTCATAACAATTTGATGAATTCCAAGCAATATACAGAAGTGGTGTTGTTCTCCAAAGGCTTGCAATCTTGAAATTAAGTTTCTATTTCTAAACCGATATTAACATATTACTTGCTTTGTAATCTTGCACCAATTATAACTAGAGAGTCTAAAGTCCGAAGAACTATAATAATTTCCTACAATGTTTCACTGGACTATTTTGAATATTCTGTGTGTGTGTTTGTGTGTGCCTGTGTGCATACATGCGTGTGTGTGCGTGTGTATGTGTGTGTGTGTGTGTGTGTGTGTGTGTTTCTGGGAACAATCCAGGGTCTCCCAGACCCAGACAAGCGGTCTACCACAAAGCTACATCCCAAGCCCTGTATCCACGTTTATTCAGTAATAATTTACTCCGTGAGTTTATTTCCTGAGCTCCAGAAATCACAGGCCGGAGATCAGAGCTAAAAGATGCCAGTAGGATAAGCTAGCCAGGGAAAAAAAAAAAAAAAAACAACAACCCACTGGCAAACTTAGGTTTCGCCCCCGGGACCTGAGGCGATCTCTCTCCCCAGCAGAGCCGATCTCATGCTGCTGCTGCTGCCTTTGTAGATACCTCCAATGTGGATCTAGGTCCAGCCTCAGCTTCCATCTTGTACTTTTATGGCAGTTGTGCCCTAACACACAGGGCTGCAGAGAACACACGTTGGCCTGAGCCCCCTTGGGTACTTGCCGCTCTGCAGGAATCCTCTGCTGAGTCCCCTTCGGCACTTGCCACTCTGAGGGAATCCTCTGCTGCTGTGTGCTTCCTCCACAGTTCCATCCAATTCACTTACGACACACAAGTTGGTGACGCAGAGCGTCAAGCCTGACACAGGAGTCCCCCTAAACACTATCAGGTCCACAGCTGTGAAGCCTGTTAGTGTTCTGTGAGTTACTGCTTACTTTGTGCCCCAAGTCTTATTCCATGATTCCTAAGACAATTCTATGTAACAGGTCCTTTATAAAAAAAGGAAATAGGAGAAGCTGCATTCAGTGTCTCTCTTGGGATTCATGAGGTGCTCTAACAGATCAGAAGGGCTCTAGAAATTAAATATTTCACTTGATCTGTCTTTTTGAGGCTTGCCTGGCAACAGAGTTTCTTTTACATAAAACACTATTCAGTGACTTTGGAAATATTGGTGGTACGTAGAATAAAATTTTAAATGTTATGCCAAGCTGTAACCCAGATTCATTTTTAAAATTCCAATTGCTTTCAATTCTCTATGCTATAATAGACTGTCTATTTGAATCACAATCTTTATAGGAACATAAATAAACTAAGCCTTTAAAGGCTTAATATATAAAAGCATTAAAAAGTGTATATATTGGCAGCAATATAAATTAAACTGTTTGAAAATATTTTATTCTAAAGATCAGGTACCATTTGTCTCTTTTATAAACTAAAAACTATACAGTCTCTGGTTCAAAAGGAAGAATCGTTCTTAATTTCACAAGTGAAATTCTATGTAATTACCCAAACAATTAAACTGTAACCATCACCAGAAAGCTCAGTGGGCTTACTTTCTGAGGTCAAGAAAACATCCAAATTCACATTTTGTCGGAAAATTTGGAAAAAGAAACCAAATTTATTTCGGCTCCCTCTTAATGGTGTCCAAATCTTCTCAAGTCTTCTAAGGAGTAACTGTTTTAGTCAGCCTTCTGTTACTGAAATAAAATGCCAGAGACAATTAACTTAGAAACAGAAAGGTTTGTTTTGACAGCTTCTGCACGTTCAGTCCAAGGTTGGGTAGCCTGGCACTCTGGGCTCTGGGATGAATAGACTCATCCTCGTGAGAATGCAAGAAGCAGCTTGCTTACTTCCTGACCGATGGGATAGCAAAAAGGAAGTGTCTGGAACTTCAGTACAGATCCCTTCAAGAGCCCGCCCCTTTACTTAACTTCCTCATATTAGACGCCATCTTGTAAGGATGCCTCTCTCAACTCCCCAGCCATCACAAACTCATGACAAACTTTTTTTTTCTTTCCATTTTTTATTAGATATTTTCTTCATTTACATTTCAAACGTTATCCTGAAAGTTCCCTCTCCCCTCCCCCGCCCTGCTCCCCTGCCCACCCACTCCCACTTCTTGGCCCTGGCGTTCCCCTGTACACAGGAGCATTGGGGCATCTATCAGGACATAGCAATGTCCAAACTCCTTCAGAGGGACTACAAAACCCTGCACGTTTTAAAAGCTAACTCCCCAGCCTCTCCTCCTTTACTTCATGATGGCTATGTTACTTCATGCCACTGATTCTTATTGAGTATTACAACGGTTCTCAAACTTTCTAGATATTACACAGATTTGCAAAAGGATACGAACCATATGTATTCTCAAGAAGACAAATGAACATGGATTATATAATACAGTATCAGGAAGGTACAGGGAAGGAAAATAAAAGAAATGAGAGAGAGCAGTGGTGGGGGAGGCGGCCTGCATTGTTTGCTTGCTAGTCGCTGTGATAAAATGCCACTACCACAGTTAACTTGCAGCAGGCAGAGCTTATTTGGCCCTAGTGTTCAGAGTGAGAGTCCATCACTGCAGTGGAGGCTTTGCAGTGGCAGGCCAGCACAAGAAGCTGAAAGATCACATCCCCATCCACTCGCAGGAAGCAGAAAGAGTGAGCTGGAAGTGGTGTGGGGCTGTAAGTTCTCAAGGTCTGCCCCCAACAATATACTTCTTCCAGCAAGGCTCCACAATCAAAGCCCCACCTTGGAGCTATAGTTTATAGACCATTGTGACCTACCTTGTAGTTGCTGGGAACCAAACCCCAGTTCTCAGCAAAAGCAGCCAGTGATTCTAACAAAATGAGCCATCTTACCAGCCCACCTCACATCTTATTTTATTCTTTATTTAAAGAGGAGAAGGAAATCTTTAATGCCTGTTAGTCCGAGTCACTAAGTAAGTGCTGCTGCTGCTGCCCGGACTGGTAAATGTTGAGCAAGGAACTCATGATTTTAGGAGAAAAAAACAAAGCTATGTTTTGCACTTGGGGAGTTAGACTCATCAGTGAGACTTGAGAAGGGAGACATTAGATTAACAACTAGAAGTGCAAAACTGGGGGCCTGAAGCTTTCGATCTAAGAATCAGCTCTGCGCTCTTATTCTCCCACGCCCCAGGCTCTGCCTCTACTCTTTTACACACACAACTATTCCCTCTGGGGTTCTCCTGGGTCCATTTTTGCTTCCATTAATCTTTTAGGATGTTTGTCTGAATAGCACCTTCTGAGGAAATCTTCCTTGATCCTCCAGACCAGATTAGGCCTGTCTGTTATATAATCTAACACTAAATAACTTTGCAGAATACTGTAGGGTCCTATGGTTAGGAAATAACTATCTATGGGAGTAATAGTTGAATAGATAAACAAATTTAGCAGCAACCTCTACAGCATCTACATGTAGCATTCAGTAAGTGTTTGTGGAGTATGAACGATGAACGAACGAATGAATGAATGAATGAATGAATGATCTCTCCAGGGAAACCCACTTTTCATCACTACTTCATTGCCCCTTGACCCTTCCTTATTTTTCAATCACATAAAGGCATGTATGTTTACCGCCCCCATAACTGAAAACTACTTTCATTCTTTTATAAAATTCTATGAAAAAAATAACTTTTTGAGAGAAAAGAATCCAGATGTGTAAATTTACTTTTAGTCCCAGAATTACATTAGGACTTCGTTTTTCTTTTATGACTGATTAGATTGTTTTTGAGAAAACAAAAGTCTCCACTGGGGCCAAGAAATAATCAGAGTGACAAACGATCATGGTATGTCTTTTCACCATAAAGTACATCGTGAAATTGGACGGATAACCACACAAAAACCTATGACCAACAAAGCGTGGATCTGTTTTGCTCTGCTTCGTCTCAGTAAATTATATCTAGGCAGTTCAAAGACCCATCAAGCCTCATGTAATTTATGGTCTTGCCTTTGTTAGGGGTGGAGGAGTTCTTTGGTGTACAACATAGTCACTTGAAAGCTAGCATGGCTTCTTTACAATCATCTTCTCCCTTTGGATCGAATTAGTTATAACATTAGAAAGCAAGCAGTCCCCACCTTTCCCGTTCTTCTCAGATACATTTCTATTTCAATAACTGTTTCAGTAAATCATCTGGCTGTCTCACGTCACTGTCCTACTCTTGCACCTAAACAAAACATTGATGTCCTTGAAGGACCGAGTGAAGCTCTGAAGAAATCTAAATATTGTTGTATCATGATATTTGTATATATGCCTCCTATAGTGCTACATTATAACCACTTTTTTTGCATAATAGTCAAAACACCCTTCCAAAGAATTCTTCTACAGACATCTTTCTCTTAGGGGTATTTCTGTTTGCCTGTTCATTTTGTTTTTCTGCCTCATATGAAACTTAAGAAAGTTACCTTTCATCTCTTTTCTAGGAATGGGACTATGGGTTTTTTTTCAAGATTTTAACATTTATGGTATTAAGCACCTTGTCTTATGGAAATAGTATATTACAAAATGGTACCATTATATTGTGTTGGGGGCAAAGGATAGCACTAATTGAACAATGCCAACAATCTACCTCTTCTCTCCTTGCTGTCTTCACTTGCTGTGTGAAGTGTCAGAGTTAACAGACTTGCGTACAGTGTCCCAGGCCTTCCTGTGTTCATGCATCTTTTCTCTGAACCACTGCCTTTGTAACATGAACATGAACACAGGGGTCCCTCAATGCCTATCTCCTAATCTTGTTATCACCAGGGCTATTGCCTCCATTATGAATAACTCCAAGAATTTTTCTACTAAATGAATTCCTCATTGTGTTGGGAACTGACAGCTATTCATCAAAATGTATTCTTTTCTCCTCTAGTATGCTAGTGGCTTAGTGAAGGTCTCAACTCTCTGCTTTCAGTTACGTTTTATATAGTACAGATGCTTGACTCAGTCTGTATCTCTATCTCTGAAACCCAGCATCCTTCTGAGCTTACGATGTCCATTCAGACATTCCTACCAAGTGTTTGAGGTATCTTCAAAGCTTTCTTTCTTTTCTGCACCCAGCATCTACACCCTCTTGTTCATTAGAAAAACGCCTCACCCACACATTCAGTCTTAGGGTTTGAGCATACCCGAATTTGTCTGAGCTCCAGGCAACTGGCCCATGGCCCAAGCCTCACCAACCAGTCCACTCCAATTAGACTAGAAAAACAATTCTTTCAAGAATTGGCCTTTCTTTTACTTTTATTTTTTTCCAAAATTGATCTAGCAATAAGAAGCTCCCAGAGCATTTCTGGAAATGTGCTGTATTTCACTGCTACTGTTCTCCGGGTGGTGGCCTATAAAAATGAAGGGACAGATGGTTATCTTTGCCAAAACATGAATAGAAACACACACACACACACACACACACACACAGAGAGAGAGAGAGAGAGAGAGAGAGAGAGAGAGAGAGAGAGAGAGAATAGAATAGAATATTGTGGAAGAGGGATCTAAGAGATTGCAAGAGCCAGAGTTTGGGAAGAACCAGACAGAAACATTGTCTGCTAGACATGGCATGGCTGCTCCTCTTATGAACTCACAGCAGCTGCAGTTGCTGAAAACAAGCTGCATAAGATCAAGCCTGCCAATAATCAGGCTTGGATGAAGGAATCAACCTATTTATTTCACAGTCAATATTTTTTTCAGGATGCCTTAAAAGTAATATAGACATACCCTATGAAATGGCATCCTGTGGACCTGGATCTATTGTGTACTAATGTTGAAACATTCCATCCTGCAGGAGACCTCTTTAAGACAGGGAAACTTAAACAATTCAAATAGCTACAGGAAGTTCCTGAAACTGATCAGGTTCACCAGTGCCCTCCCCAACAAGACTATATAAGCAGTGAAGACCACTGAGAGTTAGTCAGTTTCAGAGATGTTTAGCTGCCCAAAAGAAGTATAGAACAGATATCTGCCTCCAGCCTATTGAGCTGCCTTCAGGTGTGCAGTGTGTTTCAGGTTCCCAGCTTTCATGAGCTGTCATCCATGCGGGGTGAGCTTTGCTGATGCAGCTGTATTTGAGTCATTTCTGCTTCTGTAAGTAACCCCTCACCCATACTTCTGTAAGGAACATCAATAAATCTCATTGGTTCTCTGAGTTGGACTTTGGTGGTATCCATACTTTGGTCTGTCATCAGCTCCCTATCTGAGGTGAATAGATGTTTGTACATGTCTCCTCAGGAATAGTGTCTCATAACAAGTTGTTCTGTGTTTCCATTAATCTCATAAAGACAGGAAAACTAAAACAAAATCTAAGTACAGTTGATTTTACCCACCTCAGACTAGACGAGTTTCTGTACCTAAAATGCAGACAGGGTCAGCTGCCTCTCACCTGGTCTCTGTGCTGCATTTGCCCAAGTTTCACTGAAGTTTCTTACCTGCTGTGGATGTCAGGAGGATTTAATAGTACATGGTTTTTATAAGCATGGTGTCTAAAGCTAAGCCACTCATCTCATCTGAGGCTCATCCTATGAAATGATGACTGAACCTTAACCCATGTAAAACAAAGAACCCATTATTGGTGATTACTGAGGAATGTTATCAGTAATGCCACGCCTTCCTAGGGCTCTGGAAACAATGGTCACATTAGTCACTAATGCTAGCTCATAGTGGGGAGGTCATCAGTCTCCATTTCTGACTGAGGAACTGTGGAGAGTTGATGGCTTCCGGTGGGGAGAGCAAGTCGGCTTTCTTTACAGGTGCTGCTCCTGGTGGGTTGATGGACTCCCACCTGGTGTGTGTGTGTGTGTGTGTGTGTGTGTGTGTGTGTATATATATATACACATATATATATATATATATATATATATATATATATATATATATATATGTAATACATTGGACTTGATGAGATATTAGGCAATCAAACAAACAAATAGATAAGGAGGACATAAGTTGAGATTGAAGGTAGATGGGTAGGAATATATATTAGAGGAAGGGTGTATATGATCAAAACACATTGTATGAATTATGCAAAGAATTAATAAAAATATACTTTTAAATAAAAATAATAATTCAAATCAGATGGAGGAAGAAGAGTGACCCAAAATAATAGAGAGATTCTTGATAGACTATTTAGTCTGCATCTATCTAGTAATAACTTTTCCTTTGCAATCAAGTGAGCCAATAAACTCCCATTTGTATCAGTTTAAACAAATTCCTGTGTTAAACGGTGTATGCCTTCCACCAATACAGCTTCATATCTCTAGATTTATCTTATTTGATACAGATACCACATTTTACCTTGTTTTATCCTTTCCCCCAAAAGTTTAAGTTCTATGAAGAGAAGTGTGTGTGTGTGTGTGTGTGTGTGTGTGTGTGTGTGTGTGTGTGTGTGTGTGTGTGTGTGTGTGTGTGTGTGTGTGTGTGTGTGTGTGTGTGTGTGTGTGTGTGTGTGTGTGTGTTGGTTCCTTAGCAGAGTGCCTAGTACTTAATAAATACTGAAAGACTCGATGGGTGAAGCATCCTTTATGGTGCCCAGGGGACTGGCTAAGAAAGGTGAAGACATCGTTCTTTTCCATGAGGAGTTTATAAATTACTGTTAATTATTCCCAGATGGGGGTGTATTCATCCACATTCATCAGCTCCAGCTATGAATTTGATGACCCATTAATTATGCCTCCATTAGATGGTTCTGCAGATAGGTCCATTCACCTTTCCATCCTGGCTATGTCACTGTATCTCTGGACGCTGGCTTGCCCACTTGGCTGAACTGTCTTCAAATAGCCTCCCTTCACATGCCATTAATCCGTCTGCATGAGAGCAATGCTTCAGGGGGAAGGAGTGAAAGGGCAGGAAGAAGGAAAATGGGGGAAAGTGAAACCACACGAAATGGGCACGAACCCAAAGACATTTTTGAAGTCTCTGGTGAAATTCTCTCCTGGCACCGCTACATAACAATAGCACATCATTTTCATTAACTTGAACAAACAAAACCAAACAGAGATTAAAAACCAGTACAGATGTGATATAACTTTCCACTCCTAGCATAGACTCAGCAGCCGTGTGGAACCACTTCCCTTAACGAGGCAGGCCATGTTCTCTCAGTCTGTTCCAGGACAAATAGCACATGGCGCTGGGAGACAGCCACCCATTCTCAGCTCTGGACAGCATCACTTGCTCTCTCCACAATCCTCTTTCCTGAAGACTGATGGGACCCTCACATCCTCCCCTCTACCCTGACAGTCTCCCCTCTACCTTTTGCCTCCCCATTCTTTTTCTTACTGCCCTTAATGATGCACCTCATACCTAGAACCATCTTTGGTCCTTTGGTCCCAGATACCATAATCCCCTTCCTCTCATATGGAAGCTTCTTTGCACCGAGACATCCAAGGCTGATGTCATTGCAGAGCTGCCTTGCACAACCTGAGGGACTTTATCATTATCTCATGAATCACAACCATCTGAATTCCATTTCCTTGGACGGAGGCCCTGTCTGGTGTGTGCTCTGCACAGCTCCACCCAAAGGGATGGCACTCAATAAATAACAAGTTGTGATGATAACAATACTGTGAGTATATACTCCAGAAATATTTCATGAAGAATGGATGACTGTTAGCTGTCTGGCCTCCAATGGACTTTCTTCTGGGGGCATCTCACATGCTATACATCAGTGGTTTCCAAGTTGTGAGAGATAGCATAAAGTCCTCATGGAATTTGGGGCTAAAGGGGGAACAGAATAATGACAGCAACAACAACAACAACAACATGTTTCAAGGAACCTTGGGAATGCCCCTAGTGAGGAATATGAGATGCAGTAAGGCCCACCCTGAAATGCCAAAAGCTCTTAAAGATATTCTTCCAGAAGATGTTAGCTCTGACACTGAGCAGGCAGGGTCTGTGAATTTTTAAGATCTGTTCCTTTATACAAAACGAGAATAGCCTGTTCTCCCTCATTTATAGATTGGATGAGAATCAAATAATAGAAGAGCTATCTGTGGCAGCAAGCAGCTCACACATGATTGTGTAATCACCTGCCAGGCGCTATTGGTGAAACATATGTGAACGAAGTTAACCACCAAACAGCCATAGAAATTGGCCGTGTGTGTGTGTGTGTGTGTGTGTGTGTGTGTGTGTGTGTGTGTGTGTTTGGGAAAGGTACACCTGTTAGCATGTGTGCAGGTGCATTTGAGTACATGTGCATGCAAAGATGAGAAGTTCAATTCAGATGTTCAGATATAATCACCCGCCTTGGATTTTGGTGGAAGCAGAGGTGGTGGTGGCAGTGGTAGCAGTGGTGGCGGCGGTGGTGGTGGTGGTGGTGGTGGTTTCTGCTTTTCTGTTCCTTTTTTGAAAGCAGGAATAATGTCTCTCACTGGGACCAGGAACCTACCAATTCGAACAGGCCAGCTAGCTAGCCAGCCACAGGGGTCCTTCTGTCCCAGCATCTCCAGAGATGGGGATGAAACACAGGTCCTAATGCCTATACAGCAAGCCCTTTGCCATCTGAGCCATCTGCTCAATGCCTAGCTATTGTTTTTTACTTGCATGTGTATGTGGGCAGTGATGGAGGCAGGGCTCAGAGAAGTCTACTTATTATTCCAGATTTTCAAAACTAATATTAAACCAGTAAAAGAGTAGCTCAGTGAAGAAAAAACATTTTAACACAGAGGCCATTCATGACCTGTTATCCAATCTAGGAGCATAGTAGAGGCAAACAATATAAATCGAGAAATGTGTGGTATTGTATTATATACTTTGGAAATCTGAAGGATCAGTAGAAGTAGCCCAGAGTATATAAATAATAATTTATAATAGCATAAAAGTAAACTGATGGTTTTGTACCATCCTGTAAAATACTGTTCATATGTGGCTATCTCAAAAAAGAAAAGATGTGGCAATTATGGGCTCTATCTTTAAGAGATTAAATCTCACTGGTCTGCTTTGGGCCTGAAAGAAACTTCTGCATGGCAGAGCATTTTCCAAAACTCATCCTATAAATATTAGTTGATATTTCATATTTCCATAAAGGTAGTGGGATACTGTTGACGATAGTAACTCAAAATTCCTATTGGTGGACACCAGGGCTCCTTGAGATATTTTTCCTTATTTTCCAATTCAAAATGAAGGAATCAACATGCTTATATCAGAGTCAATTTTTTCAGGGTGGTCTCAAAGTAAGATAGACAGGCCCTATGAAATGGCATCCTGTGGATCTGGATTTATTTTGTAGCAATGTTGAAACATTCCATCCTGCAGGAGAACTCTTTAAGACAGGGAGCTACAGGAAGTTCCTGAAACTGATCAGGTTCGCCAGTACCCTCCCCAACAAGACTATATAAGCAGTGAAGACCACTGAGAGTTAGTCAGTTTCAGAGATGTTTAGCTGCCCAAAAGAAGTATAGACCAGTTATCTGCCTCCAGCCTATTGAGCTGCCTTCAGGTGTTCAGTGTGTTTCAGGTTCCCAGCTTTTATGAGCTGTCATCCATGCGTTGTGAGCTTTGCTGATGCAGCTGTCTTTGAGTCATTTCTTTTTTTTGTTGTTGTTTTTGTTTTTTTGAGGCAGGGTTTCTCTGTATAGCCCTGGTTGTCCTGGAACTCACTTTGTAGACCAGGCTGGCCTCGAACTCAGAAATCCGCCTGCCTCTGCCTCCCAAGTGCTGGGATTAAAGGCGTGCGCCAACACGCCCGGTCATTTCTGCTTCTGTAAGTAACCCCTCACCCATACTTCTGTAAGGAACATCAATAAATCTCATTTGTTCTCTGAGTTGGACTTTGGTGGTATCCATACTTTGGTCTGTCATCAGCTCCCTATTTGAGGTGAATAGATGTTTGTACATGTCTCCTCAGGAATAGTGTCTCATAACAAGGCTGTTCTGTGTTTCCATTAATCTCATAAAGACAGGAAAACTAAAACAAAATCTAAGTACAGCTGATTTCACCCACCTCATACTAGATGAGTTTCTGTACCTAAAATGCAGACAGGGTCAGCTGCCTCTCACCTGGGCTCTGTGCTGCATTTGCCCAAGATTCACTGAAGTTTCTTACCTGCTGTGGATGTCAGGAGGATTTAATAGTACATGGTTTTTATAAGCATGGTGTCTAAAGCTAAGCCACTCATCTCATCTGAGTCTCATCCTATGAAATGACTGAACCTTAACCCATGTAAAACAAAGAACCCATTATTGGTGATTACTGAGGAATGTTATCAGTAATGCCACACCTTCCTAGAGCTCTGGGAGGAACTTCGTCTGTGAAAAATGGTCGCATTAGTCAAAGATACTAGATTATAACTGCCAATGAAATGCCCAGTTCCAGTGGGTGGACAGCCAATGAATTTAAAGTCTTCCTTCTTTATCTCCTATAGAACACAATCTGCCATCCATAATAATCCCTGTTATAATCATATTCTATTTTAGATTCATAATGTGAAGAAGACATTGATTTCAATAACTTTAAATCTTACAGGAAACAAATAGAAAAATATGCAAAGACAGATATCATTGGTTCAATTTCTGATAAATGCTACTTAGAAATTAAACGTCACATTTCATTAGTTATGAGTGTGATTTCTTTTTTCAGATTTCAGTGTTTAGAGGAGCATCCCACTGTCTGATGGCAACTTTTGCCTGATTTCAATTTTAACAGCATCCTCTCCTTTCCTTCTGGCACATAAAGTGAGGATGCTTTTAAAGACTGGTGGCAGCTTCGATTTGTAGAAAAGGCTGCAGAATGGGAGAGGCACTGGCTAATGTCTCTACACATTCCATTTCTGGCATCCATTAGCAAAGGTAAATTAATAATGACTATTTCCGGAGCTAACAAATAAGCTGTTTCCCATAATACTGAAGAAATGTCATTCTTAAGATGAGAAGGGAATGCACTTCAGGTTTTCTTTCACTTCTTCAGGCTCTTCCTTCCAACTTGTGATAAATTTCCATTCATTGTGGGTTTTTTTCCTCAAAAAAAAAATTAACATTGTTTCTCATTCTCCTCTCTCTCTCTCTCTCTCTCTCTCTCTCTCTCACACACACACACACACACCATGTTAGTTAGAAGATGATTTTTCCATATGTTTTTAGTTTCACTTCTTAGTTTTCTCTTTCAAATACCGTATTTCAGTCATTTCTTTCTTGCCTTGACTGCTCTCTTCCTCAGGAATCTGCGCACAGATCTATCTAGTTGTCTCTCATGTGGGCGGGCTTTAGATGCACCCTGCTCTGTGATTTGCTCCCTGCTGCCTGTCCTCTCTGAAGTCTCAGTCTCACTAGCCTCACATTGCAGAGCTCTGCAGGACCTTCCCTCCACAGCCCCAGGCTTCCTCTAGAGCTCCATTCAGATATGTCAGCACATGCTGTCCTTTGCAGTTTCCTTCCCATTCAAGTCATGTTTTGCTTTTGGCAACTGAAGTCCCGGTACCCTTTCCTGATATTCCCTGTACACTTGCTGCGTGTAGCATTGAAGTAACTGCAGAGATCTCTTCCCCCTCCTCATGGTGAGGGGTTATTTTCTGTTGTGTAAATCTGGGAGAGTTCTCAGCTCTGCCCTTCTGTCTCTAGATGCTATTTCTGAGGATGGGGATTCCTGGAACAGTATTCTAGTTAGCCTCTGCCCCTGTAGGAGAAATGGACTCTGGTTGCACCTGCAACCCATCATTTAGGATGCCCGATTGGGTCCTGGGAGTCCATGCAGGTGGCCTCTTCACTAATACAGACACCTGAGACTTATTTCTCAAGTGGTACAAAAAGAAGACAAGTATAAGATTGCTTTTGTCTTGTGTTTTGTTTGTTTGGGAGTCTGATTTTGGTCTATAACCATCCCTTTCATATTGCCAAGTGAGACCAGAAACAAATGACATGATCAGAAGACATGGCTTGAAGGGAAGGTATCTAAAAATGAAACAAGCTGACTGCCCAGAGCTACTCCATTTTTAGAGATGAGCCACGGAAGAAGTGAGTGTAAAGAAATCTACTGTGCCTTTTGGTATATACTGTTAACTTCTCTGGGAAGTTTTCCTATTTAAACTTTCCAACTGTAGTTAGAGGAAATGACATCATATTCGTGGTTGATCAAACTGGGGCTTACAAACATTTTTGATATCCTAGATGATAAAAGAAATAAGATTATACTAATTTGTTTGCACCACAATAGACTGCTTAAATATCTGAAATTTGTTTTTTCGTGGTTTGGAGGCTACTTGTGTAGGCTCCAGCCAGTTGGGTTTCTGGTAAGTACTCTTCTGTTTATAGATGGCCAGCTGCTTGCTGTGTCCTCACATGCCCTTTCCCCAGTGAGTGCCCTGGGCAACATCAGGAAGTGAAGAGGAAAGCAGACTCTCTGTGAGCTCCTCTATTTAGAACATCAATACCATTGAAGCAGGCCCAACGTTAAAATCCCATTTAAACCCAATCACTTCCTTGGAGTCTCCAAACTTCCAACATTGGGAGTTAAAGTTTCAATATACACATTTGGGGGATAAGACACATATGTTCAGACTGTGGCAGATATAAAACACAGATCTGTCAGACTCCATAATCCCATGGGCCTTCTTTATAACAGCCACTGACCACCAAGGATGATCAAATCCACAGGGCTCCAGACCAGGTACCACACTGGGAGTCACGATTGAAGCAAACAAATAGCAACAATGACAAAATATTAAACTACTGCAACCCTTGCAAGAATGTAGACTCAAATATTCATTACCCAGAGACTGTTAGATAGAGTCAGTGGTTGTACAGAAGGAACAGTCAGTGACCTGCTTGGTGTGAGGACCTGAGTCTGGGTTCCTCAGCACCTACATGAAAAGCTATGTATGGAGGCAGGAACCTGTATATCCCAGCACTGAAGAGACAGAGAGATGTGATTCCTCAGGAGTGAGGGGACCAGACTTGACAAGTGATAAACTCAGGATTGATTCAGTGCAAGATTTTGTCTCAAAAAAGTAAAGTGGAATGTGCTTGAAGAATACAGTCAAAATTGGGCTCTCGCTTCCACGTGCATATGTGTGCACGTATACCTGCTTGCAAACAGGTACAAACAGGAACACCCACATGTATATATATATATATATATATATATATATATATATATATATATATACATATATACACACACAAAGAGACAAACAGACATACACACACACAAACATGCATGCACACACACACACACACACACACACACACACAGTTCCAAGTCAAAATATCAGCTTGCAAAGGTGGTCTGAAAATGGACAACATTTTAGAGCTTTCAGGAACTTAAAAAATGTTCCATAGTCATTGTCACATGCCACCACTACCGAGACAGAATGACAGATGGAGTTACAATACACACAGGGAACATGGGTTGTAAGAGATGGTAGGGACATTGAAAAGTGAAAGAATTTATTTCCAAGGACCTAGAGATTATTACAAAATAACATGAAAGACATTTAATGAATTTACCCAAAACTAGTATCCATAAAATCATGAAGATAGCAGGAGAAGGAGGGGTGAGGAGAGAAAGGGAAGGAGACTGAAGGTGGTAATGGTTTCATAAAAACAAAGTATATGTTACAGACATCTTAAAACCCACAATATACTAGATTAGAGATTTCAAAATGGAAGTCATGAAATAGAGATGGGGAGAGAGTCAAGGCTCATCCTGATTCCCAACTTGATTGTATCTGGAGTCACCCAAGAGACTGACCTCAGGGTTGGTCTTTGAGGACATTTCCAGAAGGGATTGATCAGTGGGGAAGACATTCCCCAGGGTAGGCTTTATCTTTGAGCAGCTACTCAGATGTAGAGAGGTCTAAGGAAAACGACATGGTGCCCCTTGCTGGTGAGCGGATCTGTCGGCTGCTGTGTCTGTTTCTGCATCTGCTTCTGCCATCCTTCGCTTGCTTCAAAAGCCAGCTTCTAGGGCCTTCTGAGGTGGCATAAAGACCAGTGGCTCTCAAGAATCCTCCTGGCCTCCAGTACTAGGAACTACTGAGGCACCCAGCCTTGCCTGCTGGGCAAACACTATGTTCTTATCCTCTCCAGCATGTAGATGTTCATTGTTGGTCTACTCAAGACCTATTGTGTCAGCCGATCTAATAAGTCCTCATATATATGTATTCATTCCTGAAGTTATGTTCCTTGACTATATGTTCAAAAGTCATTCCAACATTTGTAATGTTTCCCTCTATTTCATAATAGGAAACCCGTGCTCCACTTAACCGTTTGTCCCTTTCAGTGACTCTGTGAATTCTGGTTGCCAAAGTCCTAGAAAATGATTGTTTTAAAGGCATGATTATGGACAACGCATTCATCTGTTGACATAGTTAATATGATCCATTATCCATATTAGCTTACTTTATCCCATTTCTTCATTATACTCCTTCCTTCCTCACATAAACCTTTCAAAACTGGCAGTGCCTGTGTGCAAACACTAGCCTTGGGGTCCTTTGCCTAGCTTGTCAGAAAGTTTTAGCTGCCTCACGTCAGATGATTATAAAGGTAGCCCCGGAAGGAACATTTTCAACAAAGATTTAGCTGCCTCATGGAGGGTGACTATAAAATTACCTCTGGAAGGAATATTTTCAACATTTGGTGACCATGTAGATCATCTGTTCTCAGTATGAAGATCATGACCCCATTGGATGTTAAATAACCCTTTCATAAGGTCACCTAAGACCATCAGAAAACACAGATATGATTCTTAACAGTAGCAAAATTACAGTTATGAAGTAACAATGAAATAATTTTATGGTTGGGGGTCACCACAACATGAGGAACTGTATTAAGGGGTCTCAGCATTAGGAAGGTTGAGAACCACTAGTATAAATGATTTTTGGAATACAAAGCCTAAACCCAAGTATACTTTGTATACTTGACTACTTTGAACCACATTTTCCAATTTTCAGATTGAATTTGTTAAAAAGTAAAGACTTTGTTTCTCCCTTCTCTATCCTCTGAATTTTTTCTTCAAGGTATTTTCGTATACGTTCTCCCATCCAATATGGACTTATTCCACATTTCCAGTTAAAAATCAAGTCAAAAAGGAAAGGCCATAAGCATATATTTACTTTATATTTCCAGTTTTGAAGGTAAGTCAAAAAAGAAAAGCCATTGAGCCGGGCGTGGTGGTGCACGCCTTTAATCCCAGCACTTGGGAGGCAGAGGCAGGCGGATTTCTGAGTTCAAGGCCAGCCTGGTCTACAAAGTGAGTTCCAGGTCAGCCAGGGCTATACAGAGAAACCCTGTCTCAAAAAACCAAAAAAAAAAAAAAAAAAAAAAAAAAAAAAAAAAAAAAAAAAAAAAAAAAAAAAAAAAAAAAAAAAAAAAAAAAAAAAAAAAAAAAAAAAAAAGAAAAGAAAAGCCATAAAGGAATATTGAAGAACTAGTGAAAAGAAATTTGAAACCACTTCAGAAATGACTTTTTTATTTTTCTGAGAAGAAAGTGGGTCAGGGATTAATGCAGAGATAACTCAACAGTCCAAA